>JBBPJP010000191.1:0-39335 GCA_038088775.1 Boletus barrowsii
ATCAAGGCTGCCGGTACCACCTCCGGTGAGCTCTCACTCAGCTTGCCAGTGTGGCATTTCGTCCGTGCTCGTGTCGCTGACGCTGAGGGTTGCAATGATCACAGACACATACTCGAAGGAGGAACTCGTCCGATGCTCCCTCTGGGCATTGACGGAGTTCTCTGGGAGACAGCACATCTTCGTCGGTCTGCGGGACCGTGCGATGTTGCTCCTGTCGGCGGCATCTGCCTTCCGCGGCGAGAGCTGCCGCATGCTTCAGTGGTCCGACCTGTTTCGGACTGTGGCCCCACTGGACCAGACGACCAAAGTCGAGGTAAGGACACTGCTGGCCGAGCTTCAGCTCCACCCGAGGTCTGACGGGATGCTGTCGGACAGGTCCTCGCAGCTCTCGCGGACAATGCGAAGCACAACCAGCATGGGCGGGTGGACGAACATGGTGTGATCCGTCACCACCATGTGGAGCTCTGTGCAGTCGGAGCTCTCGCGTTCATGTTCTTTGGACATTTCCATGTCCTGGAAACCCCCCCTCCGAGCTTCGTCCCTGACTTTACCAACAAACAATATGGCGAATATGGGCATCGGGAGTGGTACTCCCACTTCGTCTTCTATGCTGGGTCTGTGGCGAAACAGATGTCGTACGACAGTGAGTCCCCGAGGCCTGGGCAACCATGCAATGTGTTGACGAGAGTGGTCATGACTGTAGACCACCACGAGCGCATCACAGTCATGCACAAGAAGAACAGTGTTGACATCACGAAGAAGACCCATGCTGGACGCCACTATGCAGCACTGACTGCACGTGCACACGGCGCTAGCACGAGTGGCACCAAGGCCCTCGGTGGATGGAACGAGAGTGGCTCCTTCAATTCGGTGTATGACCGTGCATTCCCCCTCGATGCCCTGCTTGGGGCTGCAATGTACAACGGACGTCGGCCCGAGGAGTATGCACTCCCACGTGCTTGCCTTGGTGAGTTGCTCCCCCTCGTCTTCTGTTCCTGGTGTGCAGGATGATGGATGGATGGTTGCTGAGTTGACCCATGTTACTGCAGTCCCTCCCCATGATCTCCTCAGTCAGGTCTTTCCATTCATTGAATCAGCCCAGGCAGAGCTGCAGGAGCGTGTCCAGAAGTCACCGCTGGCGATCGACATTGCCCTGAAGCAGTTTCTTTCTGTCCTGGCTTGGCTTCGGACTGTGCTGTTCCAAGATGCTGCAGTCCTCTATGCCCAACATCCCAAGCTCCCAGTGTTTGAGTTTCACCCATTCAACACCCCCCAGTTTCGCACCTTTGCCCTTCAGTCAGTCCAGCAGGTGGTGAGTGCAGAGGAAGCCTCCCGGCTTGCATTTCAGAACCTGCCACACCATCTTGTCTCAAGTCTCCGAGGGATCGTCACCAACCTGTCACTCGAGCAGCAGGCACAGAGAGCAGAGAATGAGGCACTCCGTCTCCAGGTGCAGCAGCATGTTGCAACACAGAACATGTTGCTTGCTGAGCTTGCCAAGCAGCCCAAGGGTCGGAGAGCTACAAGGGGACAAGCATCACAAGGTGTGAAGCTGACTTGCCAGGCTCTTGACCTTGAATTGACCTTGGACCCATACAGCAGCAGCCTCCCTTTTAGTGCCTGGGCTGTCTGGATCAGCAGCCTGTTCCACAGCTCCCCACTTGACCATGTCTGCAGAGGTATCAGCTCCAAGCTCACTGCCTCTTGAAGGTGGTGTCCCAGCCCATGCCTCCATCCAAGCCCCTTCTGCTGCTGCTGCAGACCCTCACTCAGAGGTTTGGATGGCTCTTACCAAACGCTATGGGAGGGCACGGCTCGATGCCCACAAGTGGGAGTGGAGGGATGGTGATTGGCTGCCTCACTACCGGTACCAGCCCATCAAGGCCATCACAGAGGTTTGGACAGAGTATACTGAGGGCCTTGGGGGACATCTTTCCACCCGAGAGCTCTCAGAGCATTGGGGTGCAAAGTGGAGGCGGAACGAGGGGGCACTGAAGACTGAAGGGGGCAGGCGTGCAAAGGTGATCACACTCATCCAAGAGCTGGCAGCTAAGCCCAACTGGAATGTGTCCCTGGCACTGAGATTCATCAAGGAGAAGTATGAGAGTGACCCCCCCTATCTTGGCAAGGTCCGTGCCTTTTGTGATTATCTTCAGAGAAACCAAGGTGTGGGCTACAGGGCAGTTCTCGAGGCTGCCACACACTATCCCTAGGTCTGTCAGCAGCATTGTATTTCCCTCCCTTTTTCTTTCTCCTGGCTGGCTTATACACACATAATCTCTCTCATAATCACAGTACTGTACACATGATGAGATGGGACGGCTTTGTCTACTAGTACATAATCAATCAAATGCATACATGTCTTGAACGTGGACCTCTGAAGCAGAAAGGGAAAGCACAAGAAATGGGGGGGGAGCACCTACATACTAGTCGTCATCTTCCTGCCTCAGCCTCGCCAGCAGTGCACGTGCTCCAATCTTTGCCATGTGGTCACCACACATGTCAACAACATGCTGCCTTGGCATGCTACCACCTTCACCATACTTTCGCAGGAGAGCAACAGCCTGTGCTGCCTCTGACATCCACGTCGCACCCACACCAAGTGCCTTCTGGACCTCACTCTTCTGGACCAGCTTCGGATGTTTTCGCCTTCGACTGTCACACACCTGGACTGGGGATGCCGTCCGGCTGTGTCGTTCAGAGAACGAGACCGCGAACCACCACGACGCCACAACACCAGCATTTGTCTGCACATGGTGCTGGCCCTGCTTGAATGCAGTGTAGCCTTCCTGCATCTGGGCTGTATCCATCAGCCACTGAACTACTTTGGAGACTGGGCTCGGGGTTGGTCCACTCGTCACTGCAGCTGACGACTGGGGCTGAGGTGCCAGCTGGAGGTCTGGCATGGCTTGAAGGGGTTTGGGGTGAAACGAGACAGTGAGCATGAGTGCCCGGCTGGCCGGGATGCGCACGACCGGCACATCCACAGGCGCGTCGACGAGGTTCAGCCCGGCCATGGCAACCTTGAGGCGGCGGCTATACTCGGGATGTATCGGGTCGGGGTACGAGACGTCCGTTGCATCTGGTCGTCCCTCAAGTCAGTCCGTGAAACGACGCGGCACGGTTCGACCAGGACTTACCCGACAGCTGGGGGACCCGAGCAGCGAGCTGCTCGATCAGCTGTTGCGTGCCCGTCTCCCACTCGTCCTCGTCAGCGAGCACGTCCGCATTGGTCCGTCCAACGCGTGGGACCCCGAGCGAGAACGCATTCCGCTGGACCTCCGTTCCAGGGGTGACGAACGTCACATAGACGTCCACCAGGACATCCTCGCTCTCGTGTTGATCCGCAGCCGGCTGCGAATGCGAAGCCGACTGATGTTAGTAGCGGTAACCGAGCGGTCGATCGATCGGGCACGCTCACCGGCGAGGCCTCCGCATGTTCGTCCTCCTGGATGTTTGGGCTCGAGCCTCCTCCTCCCCCTCTTTCTTCTTCTTCTCTGTCGGCGGCTAGCCATGACGTGAGCGAGAGAAAGTCTGGTTTCCGATCGGTCAGAGCTGACTGGGATCCGAGCGACGACGAGGGGGCGAGAACGAACGCACCGTCCGAGCCGTGCCGCGCGGTGTCTGGGACCCGCGTCCCGTCGTCTTGACGAGGTCCGTCGGACGGTCCAGGTGCGCAGGGAGCGGGCGAGAGGCGTCGCACGACCTCCATCTCCTTCGTGAAGCCGAACGCGCGGTTGAGGAGGACGCCGCGCATCCGATCCATGTTCGTCTTCGTGGTGAAACGGCGCCTGCCGTCGTGGTAGGGCCACTTCTCGGGCTGTCGCTGGACCATCGCGACGAGCTCGTCGCGACGCCTGCCTTCGCTGCAGGGACGAGAGCGATCGTCAGTCGGTCAGTCAGTCGATCAAAAAAATAAAACCAGGGGACGTGCTCACAGGTCGTTCGCCTCGTACGGTAGCTCGACCGTCTCCCTCACGACGGCCTGCTCGCAGCCGTCGACCACGCTCGTCTCGAGCGTCATCGTCGTCACCGCTTGCGACGTCGACATCGATGGCTTCGTCTTCTTCGCGTTCGCCGGGTTGCTTCAAAGTTCGTCGAGCGGGCGTGGGTGTGTGGCGCTGTGGCGCTGGCGGCGGTGGCGGGCGGTCGTCTGCCGGCGCTGGTTTGTGGGGAACGAGGTCGAAGAGGGGTTGAGGGAAGGAAGGAAGAGGGGGGACGCACGCGAGCTCGTCAGATCGAGCCTGAGGGTAATCGCGCGCGCGCGCGCGCGCCCCTGTCGAGCGGGGTGGCGGCCGGTCTGGAGTGCCGGGGGATCGGGGGTTCGTCACGTCGCCTCGCTGGCGACATCGTTCCGTTCCCTTCGCTCGTTCCGTCGCCTGCGATGGGGTGTACATGGGCGAACGCCGTGTATTCACGCCCGCGAGGTCACCACGGGACCGTGGGAACCGTGCCAAACCGTGGGTCACCGCGCCTCACCGCGGTGGCCACCAGGGGCCGAGTACAGTGTAGTATTTCCCTAATTCTTCTCGCATAGGGGGTCGTTGGAAATGGACGTGCGGGGGAAGTTATCGTGGCTGGTGTAGTAGGACTGCATGGTGTCCCAGAAACGCAAGATATTGAGCGTCTGTTTCACTATTTATATTTATACTTGCCAAGAGGCTGTACGGATTGCACAACTTT
Source organism: Boletus barrowsii (assembly GCA_038088775.1). Classification (NCBI taxonomy): domain Eukaryota; kingdom Fungi; phylum Basidiomycota; class Agaricomycetes; order Boletales; family Boletaceae; genus Boletus; species Boletus barrowsii. The sequence continues at coordinate 4,684 of JBBPJP010000191.1, forward strand.
GCAAGTCGTGAGTGTGTGCCCATGTTTGTCTTGCAGCTAAGCATCACCTATTGGAACTGCGATGCGTTCTGATGCAAAACGGACAGTTGTTAGCTATGTAGCGATGAGTCCGTGTATTAGCCCATACTCTCTCTTGGCTGTCGTTCGAGCGTCAAGGACGGCAGAGGTATGGCAAGCTATTGCAAGCTATTAGCAAGGTGCAGCAGATGGACATGTAAGCGTGGACGTCGAGAATGAAGAAGGGCACGACACGTCATCGATGGATCATCGAACAACTTATCTGCCATGGAACGCCTGGGTGCTACGATACCAAGACTACAACACATCGAGCGGGCGCACATTGTCCAGGATGTCAGCCAGTGAGACGTCGTCCTGAAATCGTAGCGTAATTAAGCAATCCGCCGCAACCAGCCTATACTCCATCGCACGTCGACGTGTCTGTGCCTGTTGGAGTAACAATGCACCAAATGGCTGTTTGAGACGAGCAGCGATCGTGCTCCTGTCTCTCTGTCCACCGGTTCTATTTCAACGGGAGAAGGGAGTGATGGCGATCCAGGAAGCGGGGTCGAATCTTCACCGAATTCCTCGTAGTCTGCTTCTTCATCAGATATCTCTTCATCGTCCGAGTTCCCCGAGGGTTGTAGCACAACACCATCCCCTACAAAGGCTCCACCCCGTGCATCTTCGGCTCAAGGAGCGTATCCAACCAAGGCTGAACGAGATACAGAGATCTCATCCGAGATATGTCATGTCTCGTCATCTTGACTTCTACCATTCAAAACGCAGCAGTATCTGTGCGATAAATGCGACCCGAACTGGTTCGATATACCGAAAAAGACGGGAGTTTGAACGCAATGCATGGGAGTGTCATCCGGCTCTCTCGAACCGAGGTGTGAGAAGCTCATTGAGACGGTCATATAGCCTCAAGGCCACGTCGAGGTCGAATGAGGGAGTATGCGACCCAGTAACGGTGCGCTCGTTGCGAGAGCGATTTGCGGCCGGAGGCTGGCCGGTGCGAGGCGGTAGGAGGGATCGTCGATGCTGCCCGAGCGTGGTCTGACCCGGGACGAGGAGGGCTGAGGCGGTGGGGGTAGAGGGGGTATGGCGTGGGACGAGTTGAGGAACGATGTGAGCGGTGATTTGCTGGTGGAGGCGGGACGAGCATGATGGCGGGGCTGGATGCGGAGGAGGTATGCACGGTGGTGGAAAAGTAGCCGGGGAGGGGCACGGGGGCGAGGACGAGCTGACCACCGCCCTCTGCGACGAGACAGGCGAAGGCTGCTCTGGCGTCGGCTGCGCGGAGTTCGAGGACGGTGAGGTAGTGACTTCGTCGCGAGCGTGGTCTGCGCGATCTGCACGTGCCTCGCACTCTGCGATGACACAGTGGGCGGCCTCAGAGATGGCGTGGGTGCCGTTGCCGTTGTTGGGATTGGGCAGGGAAGCGGCGCCGGGCAAGGAGACGTTCGGCCTTTTCGAGATGTCGTCGAGTTGCGAGGAGTCTTTTCTCTTTAACAGAGTAGGAAGTACTGTAGCTGAGTCGCGATGCGATCCCCTGTTGGCGAATATCACCTCGCTGAGGTGGAGTGTCTGCAAAGGTTTCTTGGATACGACGTCCCAAACAGTGACTTCGCATGACAAGTCTCTTGGAGTCGGGCGAGAAATCGACGGCGGAGATTAGTAGCAGAGATTCTTGTGCTTGAAGACTTTCTTGAATGTCTTTGCGTCCCAGATGGAGAGGGCGTCCCCGTATGACCATGTCCCCGTTGCGATCCACTTGCCATCGTTCGACACAGCGAGGCAAAAACACTCGTCGCTTCCTGTCCTCATTGTTGCCATTTTTTGCCGTCCTCCACTCGCCTGTTTTCGACGCCAGTCCGTGGCCAAAAGTCCGTATGGGCTGATCGAGTCTGTGCGGCTGACAGCCGAGTGAGCGCTTGAGCCAACTCTTATCCAACATCGCCGCCACCGTCCCCCGACGCTGCTGGCCTGCTTCTCCCTCCTGCGTCTTCAATGCTGCACCACCGATCCCGCCTACGTTTCCGTCAACACTACATTCCCACCTATACCTCCCGCTCGTCTTCTTCCGTTCACGCTGTGCTCTCATCCTCGATGGTCTTCCTGCCCATCGCCTGGACGCTGTTAAGTATGCGGTCGGCCACATTGTCTGCCACCGCATCAAGGTGAGTCCATTTCCTTCTCTCCCCATTACCTCCCTTCCCCATCGCCCCTGCATTCCCGACGCCATCCCCAGCTGCTTTCTGGACTCAGCCCGTCAGTGTAAAGGGCCGTCCTTTCCTCCATCCCATTTGTCTTGTCTCTTTCAATACAGGTCCTCGATACGAGCGGACACTTCGATGTACACAGCTCTCGTGAAACAACCCATCATTCACCAAGCTCCCCCGTAATGACGTTGCAGTCTTGGAAGAGCGAAATCAATAAGTAGTAATCCGTCTCATCTGCCAGTGATCCGTGATCCAAGCGAACTGTCGCTGGCCGGCAATGAGACGACAACACCTCGTCTTGACTTCGGATACGCTGTGAAGATCACAACGGGCCGACAAATCACAGGAACCACACGATCTGACCGACTCGCGCCATCACATACAGCATAGCACCGTAGAGACGGTATTTCAAGTAGGCTGAGCAACTCTGGACGCGATGGCAGGGAATCGGCAAGACGATGCCCCCGGTGATCAGCTAATTTACCGAGTCGTTTGCTCTAGATCCAAATGTAAATGGATGCGTCGTTCCGTCCGCGACGACGTTCGGCGTCACGTTGGACAAGTACCATTAAAGTTGTCGGTTATCTAGGACACAGTAACAATAGTCTGTGAGAGCTACAATCGAGTTCGTCCTTCTGGGAATGAGATGTTGGCACGTCTGTGTATGCACTACCTCGTCAAACGAGGCCCTCTTGTGAAAGCAACATGCTATTGACCAACGTAAATCACGGTAGTTCAGTGTCTCACCAGAGCAGACCCTAGTTGCTCAACCTGTGTGATAACGATATTGCGGTAATCCCTGTGACGGATGGTCCAAGCTCGGCGGAGAACTAATCCCGACGATGAACAGGGGCTAATCAATTCTCCTCGCGCTCATCATCTACAATCCTCCCCGTTGGTGTAATTATAGTCTAAGTTGAGTCCCGGTCCGACAAGGACGGCCCGGGATCGTCGATGGTCCATCAAGTAACCAATAAAACAGGTTCAAACGTCGACGACCATGCCATTGCAGCCGCATAGTTGTAGTCAAAGTATTCATCGATGAATACTACATTACAATACATCGAGTACACGTACATTGTCCAGAATATCAGCCAGCGAAACACCTTCCTGAAACTGTACCGTAATCAAGCTATCCGCCGCGACCCGCCTGTAGTCCATGGTCCGCCGACCTGTCGATGCCAGTGTTACCAAGAGTGCACCGAATGGCTGTCGAAGACGGGCAACGAGCCGTCGGGCTCGTGTTTCCTTGTCCATCGGTGTTGTACGAACGGGAACCGGGTGTGACGGAAATTCAGGTTCAGCGAACGATGACGCATCGTCGTCGATGTCCTCGTCATCGATCTCTTCACCGTCTATGAGTGGGGAGGGGGGCGGCGCAACGTCATCCTCTATGAGCACACCGCCATGTATATCTTCGCGTTCCAGAATAGTCTCCAACCACGGGTGAATCAAATACAATGTCTTCATCCGAGATAGATCGTGTCTTGTCTTGATTTCTACCATCCCAAAGGGAACAGTGTCTGCGCGATAAACACGGCCTGAACGCGTCCGGTAAGGTGTAAGAGGTGGGAGTTGGAAAGCGATGCATGGTAGTTTCATCCGACTCGCTGCAAACCAAGGTGGGGAAAGATCGTTGAGACGTTCGTATAATCTCAGGGCTGAGTCGAGGTCGAATGAAGAAGAATGCGAGGCGGTGATGTGTCTTTCCATCTCTGCGTCCGAGATGGGTGGCGGGAGGTGCAACATTGGTCCACCGAATACGGTGATGTGGGCAGGCAGACAACTATTGAAGCTCCCAGATTCGCCAGTCCATGCAAGGATGCTCGCATCTCCTGATCCGGCGAGAATGTGTGCCAATAAACGTCCCAGCGAACCTTCCCCTTCACCATAGATTGCTGGTATACCGGTAACCGAGAAAATACCCAGCAACGAGTATGCAGTGTCTTCTACCAGCGTCGTCTCTCGGGTTGAGGCGAGACGTAACTTTTCGCAAATGCTCGTCAGGCCTGGACGAAGCGCCATCAATTGCTGTGCAGACACCCCGGTGGCGTGCTCCATCTCCAATATGACCTCCGGCGATTCTTTGTGGTTTGGCAATTGTAGATCAAGATAAGGGGTCCAATCCTCAGTGTAGAAGTGAATGATTTTGGAGGCGACATATTCCTGGAGAGTCCAAGCGCGGGTATTCCAAATACTTCTCACGAGAGCGCCTCGCTGGGATGAAGAACGAACGCCACGGAGGAAGACGATCATCATGGCAGAACCCTGGTACCACTTGAACATGGCCACCAGGGCTTCCTGGAGAATGAAGTGATCCGACTTGTCAATACAACATGTGTCGCTCCATGCCCAATTGAACCCGGTATCCCGGACGATCCTGCAGAATGTCTGTAGCTTGTCGTGGGTAGGTGACTCCTCCAGGTCATACACCGCTATATGCACCACCTGGTGGAAGAGTGGTTCGTTGTCTTCCCATCTGTGCGACAGCATGACATAGCGGAAGTACTCTCGCACTTCACGCTTGATCCGGACGTAGTCGATGCGTGTTGTCGTGGATGACACAAGCTCTTTGAAGATTGGCAAGGATTCGAATGCAGAGGCCTGCTCGGCTCTATTGTGGAGATGACCAGTGGTTGTGTTGATGAGCACGCGCGGGGAATGTCGTAGAGTCCGATGGACAATTTTGCGAATCGTCGCTCGGGTGCTTGATGGGCTTATGTACCGGTCACCTTTCCCTGCCAAATATAAGTACGGCATCGTCTTGAATAAGGACACGACTCACGTTGAACGTCTGGATCAGGTGACTCCGCCATCTTCGTGAGCATGGTCTCGAACGCATCAGCTGCGTTGTCGTAATCTCCGCCCTTGTGTAGAGCGGCATGTTTCATCTCGTAGCCCCATGGAGACGACGGATCGAGTGCAATCACCTGATTATGATACATCAACAGGATTGACCCTCATGGGGTAAGTTTGAAGTACCTCGTTTGCGTCATCTACAGCCTCTTTCCACGATCCGGTTGCTAATCGTGCTTTGCTTCGCTTGACGAGGATCGCTTGCGGGGAGGATAGGATCAGAGACAACGCGGTAGAATAGTGGGAGACAGCCTCGTCATAGCGCTGGACGCCAACTGCTGCATCTCCAAGACGCTCCAGTTTCTTTGAGGAACGTTTCCCGAAGACTGATGAAAACACGTCAAATAAGCAAATACGCTGTATAGGATGGCACTGCGGCTGCTTACCATGAAACCATTCCAGATGCTCCCCATGCCCTCCCAATTCAGTCATTAATTTGTGGAAACACTTGGCTGCATCGTTGATGCGATCCGCTGCATCCAAGGCTTCACAAAGTCGCTGTCGAATCCTGATGTTGAGATTATCGAATTTCCAACCGGTTATCTGTCAGGGATGATGAGCGATTTTCGATACATTGCAATGCATCCAAAAATGTACCAGTGATATCGCAAAGAGGGGAAGCCCAACGTGGTCTCGCATTTGAGCTCCAGCACGCTCGAACGACTGTATCGCACCATCGTGGTCACCACACTCCCTCTGCGAGTTTCCGAGGAGAAGATACATGTACGCCTTCTGAAACAGTCAGCGACAATACTCGCCGCGTAGTGCGTGTTGTGCACGTGCCTGAACCACGTAGCATATAGAGTTAGAGGAAATCGTAGCAATGAGGTCGTCTACGCGTGATATCGCATCGGGATGTTCTCCGGCCACGAATACGATAATAGCCTAAGAAATACGAGGAGTTGAATGGTAATCGAACGTTGAAGACACAGACCTTGATGAGAAGGAGAAAGGTAACATGAGATGAATGGAAGTGCTCGAACGCAATGTCGCAGGCTCGATAGGCCTTGTCCTTTTCCCCTTTGCCAACAAGGGCTACACTTTTTGCAAGATAGGCGACGATGGACGGCTGAATGAGGGCCTTGCATAAATGGGCGTCAGGATGTCAGTGTTTGTGAGAGTAACGTGATAAGCACCCGTTCTGCATCGACGAGGGCCGCATCCCACTTTCGTAGACGAGTCCGCACGAGAGCTCGATTAGCGAATAGGTGATGAGCTGGATTGAGAGACTTGGAGATGGCTGCATTCAAGAGGGTCTCTGCATTTTCGAGTTGATCGTGCTTCCACGAATCCAACACAGCATCATCGATCCGAATTTCGGGTTCCTGGAGAGTTGGGTGTGGAATTGACTGCTATGTGGAACAGTGGTTGGAACAAGAAAGCTTAACCCAACGAGACGAGACTTACGATGATATGAGATACACGTATGATGCTGATTTTCCCATCCTGTGCACCAAAGGCGAGAGATTGGTCGTCGGGAGAGAATGCGATGGACTGTATGTCTTGAGGATGCTGAATGAGACCTAGTTGGGCGTGCGTCGACGTGTCCCAGAATGTGATAGTACTCTTTGTAGAGTAAGCAATGAATTTTCCATGCTTTGGCAGGGCAATGCACGAGTAGTCGTTGCTAGCGAGGACAGGCCATTCTGCGACTGCTGATCCGGTGGCTGCATTGAATCGCTTGATTGTATCATCTGATACGGCAAAGAGGTGGTTGTTGAACCAGACGAGACCAGTGTTGTAATCGACGGTTACTCCTACATTGATGTCGACGAGCAAGCGGCCATTGTTGCTGTCCCAGACGCGAATAGATTCCTCTGAGGCTGTCGCGATACGATCCCCGGTCGGTGAGTATTTCGCTGACGTCGTGTAGTTGTGGTTGAGTATTTGTACTTCCTTGTTGGATGCGACGTCCCAAACAACGACACCGCCTGAGTTCGACGCTATGACGAGTCTCGTTGAGTCGGGCGAGAAATCGATGGCGGGGATGGGGTGGGTGCCGATATCCCCCTTGAAGACTTGCTTGTATGTCTTTGTGTCCCAAATGGAGAGGGCGTCGTCGTATGACCATGCCCCCGCTGCAATCCAGTTGCCATCGTTCGACACAGCGAGACAAAAACACCGGCCGCTCCCTGTCCTCAGCGTTGCCATTTGCCTCCCGTCCTCCACTCGCCACACTCGAGCACCACCGATAGTATCACTAGTATGGCCGCTCACGATATACTCGCCGTTCGGTGAGAATGCCACCGCCCATAAGTCACTACCGATGTCGATTTCGATACGCTGGGGATGATCTATTCCAATGCTCAGCGTACAGGCAACACCATCTTCCCAGCACACACCGGAGGTCGTCAACGACGGCGTCATCAGCGGTTCGATGTAACCGCAAGAATAAAGTGGTTGGTTGTCCTTTTTTGCACCGTACTTATACGCATCACCCTTTAATCTGCGATATAGATCAGTGCCCACGCCATAATTGCCTCGTGTTGTCGGTGCTTTTGCTGGGCTGAGTTTTCAACGCACAGCCGTGAATTCATAAAGATATGTCTCGCTCCACAAAGCTGGCATGGCACTCGACCGTGTTCGGCATGCATGTCGTGCCCTTCCTGCCCCGTTTGCGAGCAGGTTATTACCGGTAAGTCAGTCTATCTCTACGCATTTCTCCCAGACATACCAGACATGTAGCCATCCCCACAGGATCAACTACCACATTCGCGCATGACTATCTATTTTTCTCCACTTGTACATCTGCGTAGGTGAGAAACCTGATCTCCTAGATGGCCATCTCCGTTCGCTGAGAATGCCACGACCCATACTTCCCTACCAGTGTCAACTTTGATGGGAAAGGAGCGCTCTTACCCAATGCTCAGCACTGAGACATTCTCAGCGACTGCCGAACGGCAGTTTCTATAATTATTGTAGGTGACCACGGTTCTTGTAATTGTATTGTGGCTAACAGAAACCGCAGACAAACGACGACTAGTATGAGCCTGGGGACTGTCTCCTGTCTCGGCGACTGATGACACAGATGGCAAATGGACATAGGTGTAGACTTTGTGATCGTCGCGTTGATGGGCGTTCGAGACCGAATAGATCATCCAGTCAATTAGAAAAAAATATCGTCCACTCTATCATATATCATGACTTGTTTGTACGTCTTGATCCGTAGTATAAGCTGACAGAGTCATAGCGCATCCAATACAGAAACATCCTCAGATTGATCGTCGGTGTTCTCCTCGGGTAGAGTCTCCAATACACTCCCCACTCCCCAGTTTGTCAACCGGGAAGAAAGTCGATCCATGGGTGAAGAAAGTATAGAGGATTGTATCGGGAGACCGATCTCGACTGCCCTGAGTGCGGCTGCCGGCGGCCTGCGCACGGGATACTCGTTCCACGCCATCACAGATACTGAAATGAAGACCATCAAGTCCTGCCAGATTGTGCAACGCGTCTCTCAAGCTATCACCAAACCGACACAATCAGTTCCGTGTACCATCGTTCTCAGGCAAGCGGACGACACTCCCGATGATCTAGCAACACAGGCTAGCCTGCACAACAAAAAGAAACATACCTTGTCTGCGTCATTCAACGCCCCCCTCCCACGAACCACCAGCTACTTAGGCCATGCTTCGCTTGATGAAGAGACCTCGTGGGACTGAATAATAGGGGATGGCATCCGTTCTGTCCATTTGCTACATGTCATCAGACGATCAACAGGAAGCTTGCACGGAATGTTGCACGTGTGCTCGTGCACACTGGAATGAATATATCGCACTGTTATAGTCACTGCTCTCTACGTTTCCAAGGAGAAGATATGCCTGTCGGAGATATCAGATGCGTTTTTGCCATGCGAGAGCGCGTTATGCACGTACCTCAACCATGTAGTGTGTTGCGTTCGAGTCCACCGTAGCGATGAGGTCGCCAACGTGCGCGAGACTGCTTCATCGCACTTTCCGGTAATGAACAGAACAACAACCTGAGCTAGACAAGCAGCCGAAGGATAATGGTAATCCCTAGTTCGACCAGGAACGAATACACACCTCGAGCAAAAGGAGATAATCCACGTCAGTTGGATCACAGTGCTTGAACGCCAAGTCGAACAGCCGACAACCCTCGTCCCTTTGTCTAGAATGCGACGCGCTTTGGGATGTAACCAATTACGGACGGTTGAATCGTGACAGACTATGGGAAATTGAACGTGAGCATAAGCGAGCAAGAGCAAATCTGGACCCACTTTTTCAGCATCCATGATCGCTAGGTCCGAATTTTGGAACTGCGATCGTATGAGTGCTCTGTTGGCGGCTCGGGCCCCAAGAATTTGAGATTGATGCTTCGGTGTCTATGATGCGGTCCTGCGTCGAGTGCAGCATCGGTAGCATGAATGAATGAGACCTGAGGGACAAAGCAATCAGAACTGCCGTTGCGAGGTTGAACGAAGATTGAAACAAAGTAAATTGATGGTAGTAAAACTACGCGGATAAGCCATTCGATCCGACTTACAGTAGAATAGAACGAAGGTAAGGTGTCATTGAAATCTTGAATGATATTGCGAGAAACAGGTCCGAATCGTCTGGAGAGAATGCGATGGGATATATTGATCGAGGTTGGATGGAACCGAGCTGGGTGTGTCAACGTGTCCCAAAACATGACAGTATGATAGTATGAAATATGAAAAGACAAAGAGTTGGTTGCTACTAAACCACATTTGTTCGGGATGTCCACGGCCATCCCGGGCTGAGCGCGGAGTCCGAAATTCCTAGATGAACAACAGCGGGCACCAGCACCGTCACATCTGGGGCCGAGAGAATAAAGGATGGATTCGAGCAGACATTTTGGTCTTTGACTTGGTCCCACACCCCAGGTGCGTACAGTCGTCCTCCGTGTCTCAGAGCTTGGTACTAACCCAGACTCTCCACCATGGTACGTAGGGTGTCCGAGTCCCAAGACTTGATGATCTTGAAAAACTGTACTGTTGACGCAGCATATCACGATACACTCGATGCAGCGCGAACTCTGGTCGAGTATTTGGATGCTATATTCTGGTTCACATTTGACGGTTGCATTCTATGTCCAAACGTACGCCCGAGTTAATGTTGAGTCCCAAACTCGGAGCAGAAAGAAAAAAGGTAGGGATTTACTTGGAAACAGAATGTGTTTATGTGAACTGACGATGCGCGTGGGGAGGATAGAGAACTATCTCTTGTTCCGACAGGATTGCAGATGATTCCTGCTTTGAGCCTGGCGCTCCGCTGGGTCACATGTTCACTGATTCGATAACCTTGAGCATTCTTGGGTAAGAAATGCCAGGGTCTTTCCCTTGAAAACGTGGTTAATCGAGGCCACACTTGAACACGAGAATGAGGCGGTGGAATAGTTTTTTCGTCGATGATGGCCAGGGAAGTCATCCATCCATCTTCTAGCCAGAAGAGGTGCATCGTGATAACAAGAGGAATATGCATCGAGCCACCGATCGATTGCAGTAGTCGATCACAAATGGCGAGTACATTTCTCCATCATTGATGGTGGCTGACCCAATGCAAGTCGCGCGTGATGGAGAGCTCTTAAATGCATTTCTCAAGCCAAAGGAATGGAAGAGGTGCTTCAGAAGCAAAGGAACGTTGCACAGGGAATATCCGATGGCGTGATCGTCAATATGATACGCACGTGTACGAAGTAGGTTCTAAAATCGATGACATGCAGACTCGAGCCCATCAGGACAACATCATTCGTATGTCCTTTTCTCTAGTTGAACTGAACTCGTGCCATTTGGCCAGTACGCGAACATTCCGTAGATGATCTGGAGTACTCGACACAAAGCAGAAATGATACCTGTTGACCGCTTGAAAATAGGTGAAATGTACAGCACGAGTCACCAAGTCGACGAAAGGTCCGACATCTATGTCCCCAGTAACGCCACGGTCCACAAAAACCCTTCCAAACTCGGCAACCTCAGGACCCAATGTGTAACGTCCATAACCTGAAATTTCTTCGCTCTGATCCGCGTCAACTGAAGACAAAAATACTAGCTTCTTTTCTGAGTCATCGTCCAATTGGCGTTCTGGGATTCCTCCGCCGATGGTCATGGCGGTAAGCCATGGATACTCCGCACCCTTGCATTGCACATGTGATACACGAGTTGCGCTGCCTTTTTTTATGTGAGTACAAGGTAGTTCGCTCCTCGAATAAAGGAAGCGATGATCGGGAGAACAAGGAGCAGCTGCGGCCGAAGGTCGGTCGGTGGAGACCTGGATGGAGTTTATCCGCTCCCTGATGGTGTCCATGCGCACCATCCCACGACACGGTAGCACTGGCCAAAGCCCGCGACCCGAGCAAGTTCCATGGTGGCAAATAAATGGGGCCATGATCAAACCTTGCAATGGCGATGCATGCGTTCGTCGACCTGTCTCTCTGAACATCTTGACTATCGGCGCGTGTCGAGCCATGATTCAAAGGGAGTTGCACACCTCGTGAGTAGGTTTGCTTTAAGTCGGGTAAATAAAGAGACAAATTAACATCGGCACAGGTATTTGCTCAATTTGGATGATCGTAGAACAATTCGGTATCCATTGTCTACAACAATGGGAATACCGCTTTAGGACCTTTGCCTTCCTCAGGGGTCCTCACTGATGATGCGCGCTTACTACATACCACAGAATTATGGAGCGAACCCGTATGTGTCACGAACGCATGCACTTGTTCTGGTTTCCAGTCCACCGTCATATTGTTCGGTCGGATCCTAGCATAACGCCCCGTCCACTCTGAACACACATGGATAGAAGATCTAACGTATCCCTGGTGCGCATTCACGGGGATTAACGTACTACGAGCGCTCCAATGACGTCTGTGTCGTTGATCATCATCAGATTGGATTGTGAACGTCATTGTGCACGCGCAAATCACATCCCCCATGTTCCGTCGCAGCCCTGGTTGCCCGGCTCCATCCCATGTGCTCATTGGCTTGCGAAAAACCCACGAAACGGACGATGCCAAGACATGCCCCACTCGAGGCCCGACGGCCGTGATTCGCACTTGCCCTATCTTATTTTGGAACATGTGCTCTCCCCCTCCTCCCATGCCGTAATCGACGGTTCCTCGACGTCACTGTCATGCTGGCGATGATGCGATGAGATACTTGATAGCGCGGCGAGTGGCCTAGTTGGAAGGGCTCACTTCGTACGTACGTGGTACCACCGTAACATCTCATCTCGCGCAGTCAGTACTGACTATAGGACCCAAGCTCGGTTTCACGTACCACTGCCATTCTTTGAAATGAACGGGTTATCCACCCCAGCTAGCGCGCACACGCACGACGGGTACGTCATACGCTCTACGCGCCAACTCTCTTCTGCCTCACCACGTCAGATGATAATAGATATGCTACATATGGCGCATCCCCGTAGACGTGTCTCCGCGTGCCTCACGTCAAGCGATCCATGCCCCCTGTTTATTGTTGACGTTTCAATTCACACCGGGCAGTGCGGATTCGGTTCTCGTGCCACCCGACGTGCGCGTGAACACGACCCATCGACCCGTCCGACGGGGATCTAGGTGGGCCCAACGCCGGCTTCCCTCTGGGTGTTGCCACAAGAAAGAAGCGTCTAGACTCGACTCTCAGAACGAGTCGACCCACGTGATCACGAGTAGAAACCAAACCCGCCCAACCGCCCCCCCTACCCCGCGGGTTCGGGGTCAAAGCGACCCAACCTATGGACGTATTGACGTACTATACAACGCGGCCGTGTCGGCAGCGCATACGAACCCGACCCCACCAGTGTCGTCTCATGAGGCATGCGTCAATGTTTGATTTTCGAGTCTTTTTTTCCTTGAGCCACTTGCACCGTTCATCAAAGGTCCTCGGTTATCGTGAACGCGTCGCGCGCGCGCGCGCGCAAGTCCCCGCGATTATCCACCACACCGACGATGACGTACAGATAAGCCCGCGTACGTCCTCCAAAATGAAAACAACGCGTGTTCACTTGCTTATCGATACGGTGACCATTTCACACAGCTTCATTTTTCGTGGCCCCCCTCCCATGGCACGGCACTGAGAACTCGGCGTCCATGAACGTCCGTCGACTCGAGACTCCAAGTCGCCGTGTCAAACACACAAAAGAGGTGGACATGCCGAGCTCTCACCTCGCACGGGCAACGTGTACCGGCCAGGGGGAGGGGTACTCAAGTTTGAACCTACATTGCCGCTCGAGCACTGCGTAGCACGGAGCGCGCCTGCGCTCGGAGTTTGTTCATCGCCGACGCCAATGTTATCTGATTCATGATTGTGATCAAACGTGATCGGGTACGGGCAGGTCGGTCGTATCCTGGGACTCGGATGGCGGTTCAAAAAAACGCCTTGATGTGTGTGGCGGGTACTACTGTAGTACCACATACCACCGATCGTCGATCCATGGCGTCGACCCGTGAACAGAGTCGAAAGCGATACTGTACGCGTTATCGCAATGGTCCTCATGTAAAAGTTCCAGATTCTCGTACAATACAATGTCGTTCTCGATCATGGTCCCCGTTGTATTTTTAAAAACAAACACGTCGACGTCCGCGCTGCTTTTTTATTTGCCGAACCAATGGCCCCATCAACCGGCACCGTGACCCACCTCATGTTGATGCGGCGGCCCACCTTCAACAACACGTGTCTTTAGAGGCTTCAACTTGGACCCGCTTCCGTCGGCAGACCGACAAATACAATTGATGTTATAAATGACACCGTTCTGGCGCCGCTCGCATCACGCTGCAACGTGGTCGTGCATCGTGGCTTTTGATGTACATCAACACCGCCGATGCTGACGTCGACACCTTGATGCACTCGTCACAGAGAGAAAAAAAAAATTGGGGGGGGGGTATAGTACACATTACGTCTTTTTTTGCGTGTCAGTTCGTATCTGCGTGTATGTAAAGCGAGAAAGAGAGGGCGAAAGAACGCACGACGCACGGTCCTCGTCAAACAACATTGCCAATGTAAGTGGGTGGTTGCCAAAGCGGTAGCTTGCGAGCGAGAAACGTGAGCGGCAGAGAGAAGCGGAGAGAGAAAGACGAGAGGCTAGTAACACACACAAGGAACCAAATTCCCAAACAGAGCCATTTCCGTATCATGAGCGGCGCAGAGACATCTAGAGACAGTCCAATTTTGTTTGTCTTCCGGACAGCGGAGAGAGCCAGAGAGGAGATCACCAAGAACAACGTGGTTTCGCGGCAGACGAGAGTGATACACGATTGCGGATGCGGATGCGTATAAATGCGAATGTGAATGCGAGTGATGTGGGTGTGCTTGAACGTATGTTGTGCGTGGATGCGTGAAACCGTTGCGTATATGTGTGGTGATCCTCCACCGGGCCCTCCCCCTTCCCAATACCCAAAACCAAGCAGTGTGCGACGGATTAAATGATGGATCCGAAACACGTCGTGTCGATCAATCGTCGTTCTCTGCGTCCTCTGCCTTCAAGCTCGTACTTCGGTTTTCTGCGGCATGAACTGCCTCGAGGAGTTCCGCGTCCGCATCCGCATCGCCATCTGCATCTGGATCGCCCTCGGCGTCCGCTGAGGATTCGTCTGACCCACGGCGGGAATTTGAATGAGAATGAGAATGGCTCGGCGATGGAAGGTGTTTAATGAGTGGCGGAGCGGCTAGAAATGAGACACGATCAGTGCAATCACAAGGAGGCTGCTGTTCAATGAATCTTACCGGAACTCATCGGTCTTCGTCCCTTATCCGCGCTTCCGCGTCGATGGGACTCGTCGTCATCGGGCTGCAATGTGGCGATGGCGGGCGGGGAAGGCGGTCGTTGCGAATCGTTTGGACGGGGTGGCTGGGAAGGGGGAGGTGCGAGGGATGACGTTGGTATGCGTTCTCGATCGCGTCTGTCCTTGGAAATGAAGGACGGCATCTGGGTGGCATGTCCGATGAGCTGGGTTCCACCCGATCCGATGCCTACGGTCACGGGCATCGTATCTGTGCGTGCAACTCGGTTACCATGTGCGGTCATGGAATGTGCGTGGGTGAGGGTGGCTGGTGGAGGCTGGCTGGACTGTTGGCCAATGTGGGCCTGAGATTGGTTCTGAGATTCTATCGTGCCTCGTCGTTCGACGCGTTTCATCTTCTTTCGACACCGGTCACAGACTGTGCCGGGTCCTTCGGGTCCGGGACCCCATTTCTCGACGCATTTACCATCCTTGTATCGCCCGGCTAATCCACATTGCCGACAGATGCGCTGACCCTGGGCATTGGTGGCTGGATATGGGGCGTGAGAGTGGGTGACTGCGGGCTGCGCAGGGGCGGTCGGGATCACGGTTGTCGGTGTAGGTGGAGGGGGCGCAGTGGTGGGAAGCGCGGCTGATCCGTTTGGCACTGGGTCCCAAGGTCAGCGCCACACGAGGGCGTCATATCGAGGTACGTACTGATGCCCGTGGTCGAAGCGGGTTTTCCCTTCTTTGTTGGGGCCCCCATGACGGGGGGCGCGAAAATGTGGGTTTGATACATGCGTTGTTCGCCAGGCTGTTCGAGCGGGCCCGAGTTGGGAGCTGAAATGTGGCCGACGATGGAGCGCTGTGTGGGCGTTGGTGCGTGGTTTGGGTGTTGGTGGTGGGCGATGACGGCCCGAGGAGATTGGGGTTCGCCGCGGGGACGGGGGTCCTCTGTGGATGCCTCGAGGAGCATCTCGTCTATGGAGAGGGAACGCTGAGAGGAGCGGGAGGACGATCTGGAGTGTGTGCGTGGATTGGGGTGACGTGGGGCGGCGAGGGGAGCGTGGGGAGACGGGAGATGGGCGCGATGGTGGACATCGACGTCGAGGGGACGGGCACGAGGATGGGACTGGGAATGACGTGAGATTTAGCACGAGGGTGGGTAAAAGACATACCCTGTCGTAATCGCGCTCGTTGCGAGGGCGTTTTGCGGGAGGCTGGCCGGATGCGAGGTGATAGGAGGGATCGTCGATGCTGCCCGAGCGTGGTCTGACCCGGGACGAGGAGGGCTGAGGCGGTGGGGGTAGAGGGGGTATGCCGTGGGACGAGTTGAGGGACGAGGAGTGGCGATGTGAGCGGTGATTTGCGGGTGGAGGCGGGACGAGCATGATGGCGGGGCTGGATGCGGAGGGGGTGTGCACCGTGGTGGAAAAGTAGCCGGGGAGGGGGACGGGGGCGAGGACGAGCTGGCCACCGCCCTCTGCGACGAGACGGGCGAAGCCTGCTCTGGCGTCGGCTGCGCGGAGTTCGAGGACGGTGAGGTAGCGACTGAGCTCCTCCCAGGCGTCGGAGAGGACGCGTCTGCGGGCGTCGGCTTCGTCGCGAGCGTGTTCTGCGCGATCTGCACGTGCCTCGCAGTCTGCGATGACACGGTGGGCGGCCTCAGAGATGGCGTTGCCGTTGTTGGGAGAAGCGGCGGCAAGGAGACGTTCGGCCTTTTCGAGACGGCGTCGTGTTGCGAGGAGGTCTTTTCTGAGGACGTCGGACTCGCGATAGCTGGTGGTGAGGAGCTGGGCGAGCTGTGCGTTGGACTGGGGCTGGCCGTTCGGGGGAGGGGTGGTGGTGGCAGGCTGTGGAGAGCCAGACATGGGGGAAAGTGAGTTGGAATTTTTTGTTGCTGTTGTCGTTGATAAGAACGAGAGTCAGCGGTGGACCAGCGGACGTGTGAGATCAAGTTCGGCCGGCGTTTCTCCCCCGCGTCGACACGCAACGTTGGCGAGGCTGGTCAAGACAGCTGGACCCCGATCACTGCCTACATCCCGCCGTGCCTCCATCAGCCCTCATGGCTGCCGTGCGGTCATTCACCGCACAATTTCCCGTTCTCTCACCTCCATGTGCTCGCGCCGCCCATGTTGATCGCGCCCACGTCGACGCGTGTTTTCCCAAGCTGATGGCTGTCGTCAAACGATTTCGGGGTCTGCCTCGTGTCACCCTCGGGGTCTTTGCACGACGGTACTACTACACAGCCACTCCGACTCGGATGGAGGGCCCTCCTGGCACCTCGACACTCGGAGGAGGCATCATGTCCTTATCGTTATCGCGATCACTACAGTGATTTTCTCGCCGCACTGCCTCATTGTCCTCGCTGTCGTGCACGAGGTTTCTATTTTACTCCCCCGGGCCGCATTGCGTGTGTCAGGCGTGTCATCTCGTCATGAACGATGCAACAATGTCGGGTTTTCCCCCGCAGGCGCGTCTCGTTTCATTCCCGTCGTAACAACCATGCCTGGTGGGGACCCTGTGGCTACAACGTATGCGCTCATCGATCGGGCCCATATGCTGTCCCGATCGGTGTATACGCGCTCCAAAAACGGGTCACGCATCAAGGAAAAAGATCGAGATAACCTTGTTCCATGAATCATGACATGATGCCAATGGAACACAAACCATGACATGACGAAATGAAACTGCGTGTTCGTGCGTCATCCTGCCCTGTTGGCCTCGTGTAGTGCGTATGGTGATCGAGACGACGTCACGACAAACAGGGGGTGCGCAGGGCGACTGTGCGTAGGGCGGTTGTGGATTTGGAATTAGGCGTGTGTGTGTTCTGTGGTCATAGCTGTGATTGATGATGGTGATGGAGATGACGTCTTGAGCGCGGGATCATAGAGGCAAAAAAATCATCATTCATACTTGACCCCTGTTTCAAAGTCCGCGAGAAAACGACCTTTGTCCGCAGTGCGCAGCGAACAAACGAGTCTGAACGTCTGAAATGATCATCATCGAGGACGCTGATGCAAAGCCAACCTCGCGTTCCCTTTCCCTTCACGATCAATTGGACCGCGACGACGCATTCGTAAACGGCCATTATCTCGGACCCGTTCAGTCCTCTCGGACGAGTTTCAAATACACCTCCTCATATCACACCACGCCACCGTCATATCCGAAACATCCCGTACCATCTCCACCTACGCAGCCTGCTGTGCCGCATCCCCCTCTTCTCAGCCCGAATCCTCGTCCACCGAGTCCACCTTCAGAATCCCCAGCCAAGAGGTTCTGGAAAGCGTTTGCGTTTGCGCTCCTCATTTACCTTGCTTTTCTCACCCTCATACGGTCCATGGCAAGCGGCATCGTAAGCCTGTGCCTCGTTCGACGTGCGTTGCTGACGGGTTGGATAGCACTGGGACGATGGGTCTGCGGGCATTCCAAGGGCTGAAGACGGCCGGATCCTCGAATCGATAAACGGTCTCAACTGGACAACGTACCAAGCCCATCCTCGCTGGGCACCCTCCTTTTCAGAGAGCGCTGAAACGTCGTTTATTCTACCCACCACGTCTGAATCCTTGTATTTCATCTCCAGGGGGTCTTACCAGTCTGGAAAAGTCGAGGTGAAGCAGTCGACCTCCGAACGGGGCGGCGGGGTGAGGGTCGACGTCCGGGTGGCGTACCACGACGGACGGGCGCTCGCACGTGCGACCGTCTGTCGACTGCGGAAGAGCGGGAACAAACACGGCGTCGGCATCTATGTACGTTCTTGGCTCTTGACACATCACTTCATCCGATCTAATCGATCGACCTCCAGACACCCATTCCAGGCTGGTCCAACGCGCGCGATCGACTCTACTTTGAAGTCGTACTCACTTTCCCCGCTGCGCCTTCAGAGCGATCCCCGCTTCGCATCCATGAATTGAAGACACACGCGAGCAACTTTGCCCACGAGATGGGGGATTTGTGGCAGTCACTCTCGTTTGACAACTTGGAGCTCGACGCGGCCAATGCGCCCATTCAAGCACACGTGTGTACCACTTTCTTTTTTTTGCAAGCTCACCCGTGTTCACCATGGCTAGTCTATCACCCTCACGAGGGGATCGTTGACGTCGAGCAATGGCGCCATCGTCGGTCACTTCAACACTTCTGACGCACTGATTCTGCGCACCTCGAACGCACACATTCGCGTCACCGCCTCCCTTTTCAACACGGCACGAGATGCCACCAAGCTGGACATGCGCACGAGCAATGGGTGCGTCCACGTTGTCGTATTTCACCACGCATACTCACGTCCATGTCACACACAGCCAGATCACCTCGTCCGTCTCGTTGACCACCCCATCGGGTTCAGGAGGCAACTTTGTCGTCACGGCGCGCTCGAGCAACGGTGGGATCAAGCTTCAGTACAACGACGCACCAACGGAGGCGCGCCTCGTGTCGGACGCGCAGACGTCCAACGCAGCCGCAGAGGTGGCGATGCATCCTGCGTATCAAGGCACGTACGAGGTGTCCACGTCGAATGCGCAGCCGGCCGTGAGAGATACCCGGCCGGCCGATCCGGAGGGGAGAGGGAGGAGACGGGTCGTGAATCAGACGGCGTCGCGGGGGATCGTGTCGGGGAGGGTGTATTGGATGGAAGAGGATGGAAGGAGGAGGGTCGAGGGCGTGTCGACGGTGCATACGAGCAATGCGCGGGCATCGTTGGATCTCTGAGAGACGTGGTCCGGGGAGAATGTAAGCTGGTATCTGTGTGTTGGCGTGAGGGCGCATGACAGGTGGTTTTCTTTTGGTGACGCATGTATGATGTATTCTTACCTTTTACCAATGCGACTGGACGAAGTCGACATCCGGTGAGCCACTCGTCGTCGTTGTTGAGGGTGGCCACATCGCCTCGTAACACGCCCGTCGACGCTCGAGTTGCGAGAAACACGTGTCGGGCCACACAATGTGACACACACCTTGAACATGGATTTGGAGCCCGGTCCGCACTGCCCTCGCACTGCGTCCCCCCACTGGCACGCTGGCAGCATGCACGAAGCACGATCCAGAATGGAAACACCAACACGTCGGACGGCGAGCCGCACAGTGACAGTCCACGAATTAGCCCATTGTTTATGTGCAGAAGCAGCGAGACGCAAGCAAGGCGAAGAAGAAGGGAAGCGAAGAAGAAGAAGGAAGAAGAAGAAGAAGAACGGTGGTGTGGCACACAACGTTCAAAAAAGGGCCGAGAGTCGACTCCGACGATAACGTTTGGGGATTTATGCATGGCTTGGGCTAACATGGCCACTGCCCGGTGCTGCACGCTGCACGCGCGCATTTGTGCAACGTTGTTGTCGCACCGGAGCTGCACAGGCGGCCTTCAACTTGGTTGAATGACCCCCATGGATGGGCCGTGCAGTGGAGTAAAGCGTCCAATTCCGAAAAGGCAAATGGTTGCTCCTTGGCACGATGAAACTGGCGAGAGACCATGTGTAGCTTATTTGAGACCTGACTCGAGCCTAGAGAGAATCAGTGCGTACTGGCTGCAGGTTGGAATCACATCACTTACTACTACCTGGTGAGTCGTGACATCCTCACGAGTTCGATGTGACGGAGAAGCGTAAAAAGCCACATTCATACTATACGGGTCGCTCGTGGACAGCGGCAACAACCGTTCCATGTCATCACCCGGGATGTTACGTAGGAAAGCTACAACGTGTACATTGTCTACACTATCAGCCAGAGAAACGTTCTCCTGACATTGTACAGTGATCAACCTATCCGCCGCGTGCGACGACCGAGCCAGGTTTAGGAAGGAACAGAGAATTGTCGTTGATCTCCTCGTCAGAGATCTCGTCGTCGTCGTCGCCTTCCTCGTCAGAAAAGTCTCCGTGGTCCACGGCAAAGTGAATACACTATCTTTGTCGTCACGCCAGCAGAGCGTCCAGCCAAAGGGGGACAATATACTCTATTCGAGAGAGGTCGTGTCTCGTTTTGATTCCCACCGTCCCAAACGCGATGGTGTCCACGCGATAAATACGACCTGAACGTGCTCGACGACTTTGTGAAAAGGGAGCTGGAAAGCGATGCACGGAAGTTTCATACGGCCAAGGTGCAGACACCTCGTTGAGACGATCGTACAACCTCAATTCCCCCTTCGAGGTCGAATGAAGAAGAGTGCAGCGTAGTGACGATTCTCTCCATTTCAGCATCCGGATAGAGGGAGGTATGATATTCCTAATTCGCCGAATACGGAGATATGGGCAGTGATTGCCCAGTCCGTGCTAGAATGCTCACCTCCAGATCCGGTGGGAACATGCGCCAGTAGACGCCCTGGCAAACTTCCTCTTCACCGTAAATACCAGCCAACGAAAAATGCCTATCAACGAGGCAAGGCGCAGGCCTCTGGAGGACGAAATAATTCGATTTATCGTTACAGCATGTATCGCTCCACGCAAAATTAAATTCAGCGTCCCGGACTATCTTGCAGAATGTTGCAGTTTGTCGTGGCAGGAGATTCCTCTAGATCGTACACCGCTACTATGTGGATCACCTGATGGTACAGGGGATTGTTGTCTTCCCATTTGTATCGGAAGTACTCTCGTACTTTACGCTTGATGTGAACGTAGTCGATGCGTGTTGTCATCGAAGATACGGGCTCTTTGAAGATTCGAGTGCAGATGCTTGTTCAACTCTGTTGTGGAGATGACTGGTAGTCGCGTTGACAAGCACGCGTGGCAAATGACGGAGGGTCCTTTGAACAGCTTTACGGATCGTCGTTCGTGTGCTCGGTGAGCTGATGCATTGGTCACCGTCTCTGTTGAATAGCGTGAACATAGTATTACCTTCTGATGGAGTTTGAGTCGTGCCAAATGTTGAGGTCAACAGCGTCTCTGCGTTCTCAAGCTGGTCGTTCTTCCATGCATCGAGCACAGTGTCGGCGATCCGGATGTTAGGCACCTGGAAAGTGGGTCGTAGACGAGATAATGGAATAGATCCTGTTGATTGAATGAAGAAAGTCCGTTCGCCTGGATATCACTGTGGGAAGTAGGATCTGTGAATTTCAGCGGTGAATTCAGTGCATATTGACCGGGGGATCAGAGGATATTGACGTGAATATCATTGGAAAAAAATCCACTGAACCGGCATCGATCCACTCTGAACTTCAATGGATTTTTCCACTGAATTCTCTTGAATTATCGACTCATATTCACAGGCTAATTCCCTTCATTTCAGCCGATTTTTCCGCTGATTCTAATGGTTATATCTGCTGAATTACATGTTCTCGTCCCTTGAATTTCACTTGATTGCACCGCTGGCTTTCAGTTGATAAGTCAGTGCATCCAAGCTATTAAGTTTCCGTCCTGGTCTCCCTATATACTCTCACTTGCGATTAGGTGTGTCATTCATACAGCAACCGATGGTGGATAGCAAATACAGGTACAATCGAGAATAAAAAGCAACTCTGGGTATTACACCCTCGAAGACTGAATTGAGTGAGACAATACTACATACAGGTACAGCTGAGCAAAAAATGACTGGGCATCGCACCCTCGAATTCGGCTAGGTGGTTGATAACTTCATGCTTGACAGTTTTGTCTCTGGCTCTGGCTAGGTCATCAACGACTTGTTCTTTCAAAATTGTTAGTGGGGATGTCAGGTTGAGCAAGACAACAAAAGACGAATGACACCTTGATTCTCCTACTCCTGCGAGCAGGTGGTTTCTTGACCTGAGTCTGTGGTTCGCCATGCCGATCCTCTGGAGCCTTGTCATCGAAGCAACCCTGGAATCTTGAAGGACCCGCTTCGTTTCCGGCAGTGGTGAAATCCAGGATCTTCGCGTTCGAGTCCTCAATCTCCTCCTGGTCGGGTTCAAATTGTTGCAATGCCGCTCCGACATCGGCACTATATATCATCGTCTCGTAGGCATGCCGCGCGTCGATTTTCATATCTGCTGCAATCAGCTGACAAGCGACATTCGGGATTAAAACGAATTGGAGAAATCGCTCAGCGCTGAGAGGATAAAATGATTGTGGTGGTATGGTTTGGACGTGATCCACGAGAGCACCATAGATCATTCCGTATCCTATTGGACCAAAGCTGTACTAGATAAGCATCACCTTCAACAAGAATTTGGATCAGGACCTACTAGCCCGGCCGAGATTTCTCTCGGATTACATCTGGAATGGCCGAATAACGAAGAGCGTTCAAGTTTTCCAAGGCGTCCTCACGAGTTCTCCCCATTTTCACTCCATAGACAAGCTCGTAAACCAGGTGACGGAAGATGAAGTTTCTCTCTAGGGTTTCCAGATCTCCACTCGCAGCAGCCTGAACGAGACACCTGATTGTATACGACAGCGTCGAGTTGATCCGTCCGGGTATGGCGGCAAAGTCGATGACCTCAGGGTAACCGTTAGCCTTTGCAACACAGAGCATTCGCAGCTCGTTTGATAGTTCCTGGCAGATATTGAACTCAACCTGGGCGAGTGTCATTTCATCAGTACTATCAGCCCGCGCCACAAGTTCGTTGTGGTGGTGGATCAATTCTTTCAGTCTTTGACTCCGAGGCTGATCGGGAACAATGTCGGTGCAATTCTCCTGCGGGCATGTTGTAAGAATGGCATTGCCAGCGACATCATCCCCTGGCGGTGGCGCATCCCAGGGTGTGACCATCTCCACGTCGACCTGAATATTATCAGCATGCGTTTATACCCATGCGTGGCCTACCTGTTTCTTATTTGAAACCTTCTTGATCGCGCCCTTTGCCTGGTTGCATGATCAGTCCATCGCATTCAAGGTGATACCATACCTTTCCCTTTGGTGGACCTGCTGGTGGCTCGTCCGCGTCGACCTGAATAGTATCAGCATGTGTTTATACCCACGCGTGGCCTACCTGTTTCTTATTTGAAACCTTCTTGATCGCGCCCTTTGTCTGGTTGCGTGATCAGTCCATCGCGTTCAAGGTGATAGAGAACTGATAAATCCGAAACGTACCTTTCCCTTTTGAGGTGGGCCCACTGGTGGCTCGTCCGCGTCGACCTGCATAGTATCAACCTGTTTCTTATTTGAAACCTTCTTGATCGCGCCCTTTGTCTGGTTGCGTGATCAGTCCATCGCGTTCAAGGTGATACCATACCTTTCCCTTTCGTGGACCCGCTGGTGGCTCGTCTGCGTCGACCTGCATAGTATCAACCTGTTTCTTGTTTGAAGCTTTCTTGATCGTGCCCTTTGTCTGGTTGAACTTGCGCGATCAGTCCACCGTGTTCAAGGTGATACCATACCTTTCCCTTTGGTGGACCCGCTGGTGGCTCGTCCGCGTCGACCTGAATAGTATCAGCATGCGTTTATATCCACATACCGCCTACCTGTTTCTTGTTCAAAGCCGTCTCGATCATCCGATTCCATTTCGGGTGCTGATGTCCACTGCACTAGAAGCTTGTATGTCAATGAACAACAATGTGTGCATCATTTAAGGGTTACCTTTGCTTCCTTTGCCGAAGAACATCTTGCTGGAGGGTTGGACTTCTTCAGCGAAGGTTCCTATAGCACATGATTAGGGAGTGAGAGTAAAAGCAGCACCAACGTACCTTACTAGGATTCGACCTCATCAACTTCTTTTTGCCTTTCGGAGCTGAGCTCTTACAGCGATGCTTTGTGTCAGCATTCATGGCCTCAACCTGGTCTTCAACAGGAATCACCTTGTCTTTGGCCTTGTCTCCGTCCTCGTCTTCCATGGCCACATCCTCATCCTCATCTTCGCCCTCATCTTCGTCTTCGCCCTCATCTTCGTCTTCGTCTTCGTCCTTATCTTCATCTTCGTCCTCATCTTCATCTTCGTCCTTATCTTCATCTTCGTCTTCGTCTTCACTGTCCTCGTCCTCCTGGTCGTTGGCTGCACCATCGTTATCATTCCCATTCCCTACCTGCTTGGCATAGCACCTTGCGTTGACAAGGTACTGCTTCATCATATCTGCGATGGGCCAACCATAAGCAAACTTTTGAAGAAACCGATGTTTCTCCTGAGCCTTGAGGATCGTTCAATACAGTTCATGCCCCGTAGCTAGACGTAGATACGTACCAATCCAACAACCTGAACACGAAGCGCCATCGGCTGCTGCCGCCATGTCTTCTTCGGCTCTAGAACTGATTCACATAGTGCACGAACACTTTTCTACACGAAAGATAAGAAGATACGAAGCATATATCCAAAAAAAAACGCGCATATACTCACCAAATAGCAGTTGTACTGACGAGTCTTCTTACCCAGTCCCATCGCCTCTTGCAGATTGTATCCACTTGACTTTCCAGCTGAGCCGGGAGGCTTCGGGACGAGTTTCTTTGATCCCTTCAATATATTCTTCTCTTTTGTAGGTGCATCGCCTTAGTAGATCCTATCAGTACGCAGTATCGAGCCTGATCAAAAAGTGTGACTTACGCTGGATGCTCCGTACTTGTTTCTGTAAGACGTTGAGAGCAGTACTGAATGCATCCAAAAGGGTCTTGTCCATCCCCTTGGATTTCCGATTGCGTAGCTTGGTGCGCGCCATGCCAGTGCCAATGTTAGAGCAAGAGTGAGGGACAGAAAAAAGGCGGCGATAAACAATGTCAGTCACAGTGATCATGTGTAGCACGTGATGACGAGTGACCAAGAGTGATCACGTGACATGAAAATTGTACAGCGATTTGACCACCCAAGTTCGCGCGCTGTCCAGTGTCCATGTCCAACAAACGGGCAGAATCTCTAATCAAGCGTTGCCGATGTTCCCCAAGTTGCTACAAATGGCTCCGTCCTGACACTCGGCGCAAGCACTACTCGAATGCAAATCCAGATGGTGTTTTGGAGTCGGATCTCGGTTCAGACTCGGACGTGGAGATGGAGGTGGAACCCAATGGCGCAGCGGAAGAAAACTCAGGTATTCCTGATTCCAGCAGGTCTATTGCAGTTACTGACACGAAGTAGACTTGCCATGCTCAGATACTGTCAGCGAAGACGATGCCGACATTGTCATATCAGATGGCCAGTCAACACCGTCTGACGAGCTAAGTGAGGAGGAAGACTGGCTAGTGTATAACGAGGAAGATGAGATTGCACAAGAGACTCCCAAGGACATCGTCGAGCAGCTCCGTGATTGGTGCGGCCCTGGAATAGAAGAGAAACTCTATCGTATCAGTACGTCGTTTTTGCATTTAATATGTAGACCCATCTCTAACACTGACCGAAAATAGGACATCTCATGATTACGGATGAGGATCGCGAGAGCATCAGGGCCTTTCAGCTAAAGCTTTCATGCAATATGCCCCGCCGCATTTTTGATCGCATGCGAACGACCTTCAGGCACAAACTCAATATCCAGTCTGAATGGATCATTCTTCACCGGCTCTCAGTCCTCTCGGGAGTTGAACCTATCCATATCCATTGCTGTATCAACTCTTGTGTTGCATATACTACCAAATACGAGCACTTCACTCGCTGTCCATTTTGCAACGAACGCCGATACGGAAAAGGTGGCAGAGCCCGAAGAGTTTTCAGCTACATACCCCTAATCCCTCAGCTGCAATCTTTCTTCCAGAAAGCCGAGACGATCACCCAGCTCGCATACCGCAATCAATTCGTTCACACTGATGGCGTTATTTGTGATGTTTTTGATGGACGTTGGTACCGCAAGCTGCAGCAGACACATGTTACAATTGATG
The DNA here is from genome assembly GCA_038088775.1 of Boletus barrowsii. Lineage (NCBI taxonomy): Eukaryota > Fungi > Basidiomycota > Agaricomycetes > Boletales > Boletaceae > Boletus > Boletus barrowsii. The sequence goes on from JBBPJP010000191.1 coordinate 31,116, forward strand.
GCGTTCAGCAACCGCACAAGTTTTTTTCAGGCAAAAATGACATTGCGCTATCACTCAGCACAGACGGGTTTTTACTGTTTAACAGACGAAGATCGGGACCCTCGGCGACCCCCATCCTCCTGCAGAATCTCAATCTACCTCCGACTCTCCGTACTCATCTTGAAAATCTCATTTGCGTCGGTGTCATCCCTGGACCTCACCAGCCCAAGGAACTCGGATCCTTTCTTGCACCTCTCAACAACAAGTGTGCCATGTTAGCTGATGGTGTGCGTACCTATAATGCCGTCGATGAAGCGAGCTTTTACCTACGAGCTTACATCCTATTCAAAAATGGCGACATCATTGCAATCGAGAAGATTCTCAACATGAAAGGGCACAACGCATTTTGTCCGTGCCGATCATGCGAGATCAAGGGGGTGCGGATAGTCACGGAAGGGACCAGCGGAACGGTATACTACATGCCACTTACAACTCCACATGATGTGCGCAATCAAGCACGCGATTCGCTCGACGCTGAAAAGCTCCCACTTCATACTCACGAGGGAATCATCTCTGCGCTCCAGGAAATGGACGAGGCACCAACAAGAAAGGCCCGTGACCAGATTGCTCGACTCCATGGGCTACGCGGCGAGCCTACTCTTACACAAGTCAATTCTCTCGATTACTCATGCTGTGCACCTTGGGAGTGGATGCACCTCTTCCTTGAAAACATAGTCCCAACGCTTGTCAAATTATGGACTGGTCAATTCAAGGGTATAGATGAGGGTAAAGAGCAGTACGAGATCGCACCTCACATATGGGAGGAAATAGGTGCCGAGACTGCAGCATCCACTGCTACCCTTCCTGCCGCATTTGTGCGAAAACTGCCAAACATCGCTGATGGACTTGGAGTCTCCAACATGACTGCCGAAGCATGGGGCTTTTGGTTCATGTTTATCGCTCCTGCTGTTCTTCAAGGTCGCTTCAAGCATCCAAAGTATTATCGTCATGCCTGCAACCTCGCTAGCCTGATGAGGCTCAGCATCAAGTTGGAGATCACACAGACGGAAGTTGACCAGCTACGAGACGGGTTTATCAAATGGGTTAAGATGTATGAGAAGTAAGTCAACTCTGAAATCTGGGCCACAATAGAGGCCGATGCTGATTATGAATTAGATTTTACTATCAGTATTCCACCAAACGATTGCCAACCTGCACTCTTCCGATCCACGGGGCATTGCACGTTGCGGCCGACATCGAGAACTGCGGACCTGTCTGGGTCCACTGGACTTTCTTTCTTGAGCGATACTGTTGTTTCTTGAAGTCCAGCGTGCAATCCCGCCGACACCCATGGAGCAACCTTGCAAACCGAGTTCTCCATTGCGTGTACCTTACTCAAGTTGATTTGAAGTTCGACTTGAAGGATGAGCTCAAAGATTTTCGAACACGACGGGGTGATGAACTGCTACAGCATGAGCAGACACACGAAACATGTAAGTTAAAAAATTATTCCGGGACAGTGAACCAACGTGATCTCAGATACGGAACAAGTTCTACGGCCACCATGCCAATTGAACTATGAGCCCGATCAAGATCTGAGGCGTCGGATTGCCCTTTACTTCGTTGATGTACTCGGTGGTCGCCGGATTGACTACATGGCTAACCTGCCTGTAAGAATGAAAGTTTGGGGTAAGTTACGGATCCGAGGTGGAGATCTACTTCGTACAAGCTGGGCTTTGAAGCGGATGAAGTTATCGTTATCCACAGAGTACCGAAACAATTGCTACGTCCGGGTAAGCACTAGACATTTCGGATCCGGATGAGAACTCACCTGATCAGTTCGAGGTCACATTTGATCAAGATTCCAACAATGCGGTGACCGTTATTCAGTATGGACGACTTGAGAAGATCTTAGAATTCGAAACAGGAAGTCAGAATACCTCATCAGTAAATTTACAAAAGTCTTATTCAGACTTATACAGCACTTATTTCACTTACCTCACTCACGGCAGGTGGCTGACCGCGGCAGAGTGCGCTGAGGGGAATAAGTAAATTAGTACCAGTACTTTTCCGACTATTTCATCTCACTGACTTATGAAGCTGATAATCAGTGTGATTCGTAGATAGGTTACAGGAGTGAATCAAAGTAAATAATACAATGTCTGTGTACACTCCACTGTGCGCCAGGAAACCGTTGCAAATCGGAGTCTGGTGTATGGGCACATTGTGGTACATGCGAGCCTCCACCCAGTGAGTAAGAATCTGGGCGGTGCGACTCCGTGCGCCCGTGTTGCAAATCGGAGTCTGGTGTATGGGCACGTTGTGATACACATGAGCCTCCGCCGAGTGAGAATCCAGGGTTAGCGACTTGGTGCGCCCGGAAACTTTGCAAAACGGACTTGGAGTCTGGTGTGTGGGCACGTCGTGGTGCGGGTGAGCTGTGCGGTGGTGGGAGTAAACAAGGAGCTGTGAGGCATACGTGGAAGGCTTCGCAATTAGTAGGCTAAACTTGACAGCAACGTAACATTAGCCGAGATCTCAGATCTGAATCAGTGGGTATGCAAACACTCGAAATTCGACCAGATACTATGTACAGGACTGGCACAGGTGAATGGTAAGATCACAGTAGTAAACTTTAGAAAGAAAGAGCGGTATCAGGGTAGAACGGTTAGAGAAATGGTATGATGGCAGGAGAACCTTCAACGGTACGCGAAAAGCTCTTCGAGCTCACTGTCATCTCCAGAATCTGCCGAATTGCCAGCCGCAGAGGCCAAGGTGTTCTTCTTCACGTACTCCTGTGTCTCCTCGATGATGAGCAGGAATTTCTCAGAAGGGATTTGCTGGATGGGATCCAGGTAGCGCCTTGTTGTTGTACCCCACACAGTTTCATTAAATTCATATTGGTTTCCCTTGTGAACGACAGCAGTCCAAACCTCGCTGTTCTTGGACTCGGAGACCTCGAATGTAATATGGTCCTCAGAGACCAATGTCAGTACTCGGCAGAGCTAGTCAAAGATGGTATTAGTGCCACGTAACACCAAATGGAACAAACATTATCATTACCGCTGCCCCAACCAATGCAAGCGCCGTACGAGGACCGTCTAGGCCTCCCTCTAAGGCAGCAACTACTGCTTGCCCGTGGATGTAGTTGAAGTGATGAGCAAAGGTTTGGAGCACGATTGGTGCCCTCCACAACCCTGTCCATGCCTATGCGATGTCAGCGAAGCACGCTACGGCATGAAGTAATGTTACATACCTTGCTGTCGACCCCTTTATTATTCTCATAAAGGAAACGATTTCTCTTGAGCATCGCCTTCGCAAACGCGATGCATCGAGATTGGTTGTTGAAGCCTTCATTGTTAGCAAAGAACGTAGTAAAAACAGACATGGCTGCAGAGGCGAATCCACTGCGCCATACATTGAGGCTTTGTTTAGCCTAGTAGAAAGAAACGGTGATGTGACAATATGTACACAACAAACAAATTGTACTCACGAGTTGGAAGACAGCACCATTGGGAGCCACAGTGTACTCGATCTTCTTACCATAGACAACATTCCAAATCTCCTGCATCATGGACACTAATTTTTCGGTAGGGATCGTCCAAGGATGGTCATAGCTTGAAGCAAAGTGAGCAAGCGCAGATATGAATTTTCGCCTCCACATGTTGTCGTCGGTACTACCGCAGGGAAGATCATCTTTGTTGTATTTCTTCCTGGCGCTGCTCCCCGACCGTTTGGAGGTAGAGTCCTTGTCGGGCTGTGACACTTTGGTTTGTTTAGATGGCAGCGCGAGTGATCGAGAGTTCCCGGCATCGACCTGCAATTAACAGATAAACCCGAGAATACATATTAGAATTAAGCTGAGGCATACCTCGAATTGTTGAGCCCGTTTCTTACTATCCTTTGTGCCCGCGTCCTTCTTGCTGTGCGATTGGGTGGCAGGTGGAGTCGCTTCGTCGGGCTCAGAAGTGGTGACTACATCAGTAACATCCTGGGAGGAAGTGAGCGAGCACAACATATTGGGACGGGAGTAATATACTTTACCATAATGTTGGACCGATGAGCGAACAATTGTGCCGAGATGCTGGGAATGGCTTCGCGCTCAACCTGATTGGTGCCTTTGATGTAGGGGTCGTCATCATGCAGGTCCTTCAGAAACTCGGAGGTAGACAGGTCAGTCAACAGACTGGAAGGGCGAGCACCAGAGGAGATAGAGGCTGGAGTTTGCCGCGGACCCTTGAAACGAGAGCTGGTGGTGGCACTAGAGACTGACCGCGCAGGACGAGAACTGGAGGTGGATGAGCGATGCGAGAGCAGAGTTTTAAAGTTTGCTGATGCCACTTTTTCTGCCCATTCTTCCTCGTCTCCAAGGCCCGCGACACCTTTCTTAGCGGTCTGGCTGTTTTGACGGTAGGTCGAGTCGATGCAGTCCCAGTAGAAGAGGACAGTTTCAGTCAATAGAATCATGTGTATTGTGTAGAAGTGGGAAATGGCTTACACGAACGCTGAACGTTCTTTCTCAGGCTGTCCATCCAAGTCAACACGTTCATCCCGGCTATCAGCGTCATGGACATCTTTATCGCCATGGACTGCCTTATCTTGGGCTGCTTGAACGGCATTTCGTGTGAAGCTCTTCTGATTGCGCGGCCTCCTGGAAGGTTTTTGAATGGTTATCTGTTTCTCACCCCCGTCTTCGTTGCTGTCTACATCACCATCCTCGTAGCCCTCCTCACAACCCTCATCTTCTTCCTCTGGCTCAGCATCTACCTCCATGGTATCCGTTGTACCCTCTTGTTCTGAGTACTCGGACGTACTTATGAGTTCAAGGGAGGGCTTGGTCACCTTGCGCAGCTTGGAGCTTGGTTTATGAGTGTTGGTAAGTAGATCGTCCTCTTCGTTTTGCGTCTGAGAAATAATGTTGGCCAGGCGTTTGATGCTGCGTTCACGAGCCGCAGCTGCCTCCTCCCTTTCTCGCTGGGCGTCAGCGTCGTCCACTTGCTTTTGTTCCGAGGTGCGCCGCTTCTGCTTCATGTCCAGCAGGATTTGCCCTGGACGCTGACTGGAATTTTTCATGCGAGTTACAGGTCGAGCCATTGTAGCAGAGGTAGGAGGTGAGGAGAGAGTTTAAAAAACGAAACAAAGTTTGTAGGGGTTGGTGAGCGGGCAACGTTATGCTACCGGCCCTTTTTTTTCTTTCTCCGAGCTACTGGACAGACCTAACCATCTTTTAGTTCTAAGCGATATATTTGCTGTGCTGTTGGACTTAGTCGTTCCCTCCTAAACTCTCTCTGACATGCATTTTCCCATTGTAGTTGGCATTCTCGTCTTACCCCGTTCGCTCTATAATGCCTCAGGCAGCTTCCTCCAAGTCGTGCCCTTCCCACCAAGCCTTTACTGCTCCACGCATTCTGTGTCCTCATGCCAGCTGTCACCGCCAGTTTAAAACTCTTCCTGGACTCAAGCATCATCAAACATCAGCTCACAACTACTCTTTCGACACGTTAGCAGATTCTGAGTCAGCTGCACGTAACCCTTTCTGCCAGACAGCTCCAACTGAGCCAGCGCCCGGTGTGGTTCGAGATTATCATGACAAACTCACTGGTAAGTTAGCGTGCGATACACAGAGTATCCCATTGTTCTAACATTTTTCCAGGTGATATCTATGATGCTAATGGTCAACGGATCGACTCCGCCGCAGCCGCTATACCTGTCTCAGACAAGAGCCCAGATGACTGGTCCCCATTCGGCTCGAAACTCGACTTTGAAACAGCCGAGTTCCTCTTTCAAAAGGCTGAGATGTCCGCCGGGAATATCGACCGGCTCGGTGAGTTGTGGGCAGAGTCTCTGCGCGCTGATCAGCGAGGAACTATGCCGCCGTTTACAGACCACAAGCAGCTATACAGTACCATCGACTCTACGCAACTTGGTGATGTGCCATGGGTTACCTTCAAGCTGAAATATAATGGTGACCGTCCTGAAGGAAGAGTTCCACCATGGATGGACCATACCTACGAGTTCTGGTACCGCCCCGCTTATGCTCTTGTCGCCAACATGCTCTCGAACACGGATTTCCATGGCGAGTTTGACTACGTCCCTTACCGGGACTTTTTAGCAGATAACGAGCAGCGACGGTATGAACATTTCATGTCGAGTGATTGGGCGTGGAAACAGGCAGTGTGTAGTTCTATTTTGGATGGCGCACAATGCCTGAATGCTGATTCGTTGGGTTGACAGGATAAGATCGCAGAAGACACGTCAACGATTGGCGGTACATTTGTGCCGATTATACTCGGCAGTGACAAGACGACTGTGTCGGTGGCGACTGGCCAAAATGACTATTGGCCACTATATCTCTCAATCGGAAATATACACAACAATGTACGCCGTGCACACCGTAATGGTGTCGAACTCCTCGCCTTCCTAGCAATACCTAAAGGTTGGCATCATCCTCGTCGCTTGAACTACTAATGTACTAACTCTGGAGGTATGTTAGCGGCACAGAAACATGTTGATGACCCCGTGTTTCGCCGATTCAAGAAGCAACTATTTCACGCTGCCATGGAGAAGATTTTGATCTCTCTGCGCCCTGGCATGATGACGCCTCAACTGATGAAATGCCCCGATCGGCGCTTGCGTCGGGTGATTCTGGGCCTTGGGCCATACATTGCCGATTACCCAGAGCAAGTCCTTATTTCAGGCATTGTGCAAAATTGGTGTGGGCAGTGAGATCTGTCTGGTATCACGTCTCTTTGATATTCACTACACTTTCGAACAGTTGTATTGCATTCCCTGACGACCTAGATGGAGGTGGAGCACCACGTACAGCGGAACTCATGCAAGCATTGTTCAAGGAGTTTCCTGTGGATACCCTTTGGGATGAGTGGGGCATTGACGCCACGGTTGTCGTAAGTGTCTCAAAATTTTCAATTTGAGCCGTGAACTTCTATCATCCACGTACAGCCATTTACTCATCTCTTCGCTCGCGCTGACATTTGCCAACTCTTGGCACCCGATATACTACATCAGCTCATCAAGGGAGCATTCAAAGACCATTTGGTTGAGTGGGTGGGCAAATATCTGGTATTAGTGTATGGGAAAGCTGGGGCGAAGGACCGATTAGCAGATATTGATTGGCGGTAATTTTATTTCATTTTTGAACTGTGCCATTTGATGCAGTGCTTGCTTTATAGTATTGCCGCAGCGCCTCCCTTTCCAGGGTTACGAAGGTTCCCTGATGGTCGCGGTTTCACCCAATGGACTGGTGACGACTCCAAAGCGCTGATGAAGGCATGCTTTGTTGTTTACCCATCCCACGCTGATCTGACCTTACCTTAGGTTTACTTGCCAGCCATCAAGGGCCATGTCCATGACGACATCATTCGTGCCATTCGCGCACTTGTGGAGTTCTGTTATATTGCTCGTTGCAATGTGATCACTGATGCTACCCTGTTGGAGCTCAAGGATGCGTTAGAACGTTTCCACAAGTACCGTGCCATTTTTGCTGACGTTGGGGTGCGAGCCAATGGATTTTCACTCCCCCGCCAGCATGCGCTTACCCACTACGAATCACTCATACATCTTTTCGGCTCACCGAACGGCTTGTGTACTTCAATCACAGAATCTAAACACATCACTGCCGTCAAGAAACCATGGTGACGCTCAAACAAGCACAAAGCAATCGGTCAGATGTTGCGAACAAACCAGCGCCTTTCGCAGCTCGCGGCAGCCCGTGTAAATTTCGAGGCACGAGGAATGTTACCTGTTTCACATCAAGTCTTTATCCCAGTGCCTAGTGGTAAGGCTCGCTCATATAGCAAACCATTCACTAACTTTGGTTATCAGATAAATCACACGATATCAGCATTCCTTCGAATCCAGCTGAAGGTGGAGAAGAACCTCTGGATACGGACGAGGACCCTTATTCTGGAATCGTAGATGATCGCCCTGGCCTGGCGCACTCAGATGTCAAACTTGCATCAACTCCTGGTGAGTATTGTACTGTCTCTTGTCCCGCATTGTAAATTAATACAATCTACAAGCTCGTAATCGTGCCAAAAATGCTCTGGCTCTTGCGGTCGAGCTAGGGGTCCCTTCTCTCCCAGCTCTGATCGGTACCTTCCTCTCAGAGCAACTCCATCCGGAATCTGCGACCACCCGCCGTAAGCCTCCATTCACTGGCCGTATCAAGATTTTCCACTCGGCGGCTGCAACATTTGTTGCCCCGAGTGACCCATGCGGCAT
>JBBPJP010000192.1:0-39329 GCA_038088775.1 Boletus barrowsii
CCTTCCAATCCGAGCCTAGAGAACGAATGAGCAAAAAGGCAAAAAGATGACCCGTCAACACCAACGTACTGAAACACGAACACGCCCACCCCATTCCGGAACGTCCGTATCACAAACGCGTCTTCAGTAACGCCCCCTTCGCGCGCCTTGACAAGCGACTCGGCACGCCCCCTGAGTGCAAGGCCGACGTAAAACTCGACGCTCGCGCGGCCTGCCATCTGGGCCATCCGATGCCGTCGATTGATCACGTCCATGATGCACTCCACGTTGGATTTCGAGTGGAGTGATGGGTGGAGCGGGGTGTGTGAGATGGCCGCCGCGAGTTGACGGTGTGCGAGGACGTCTGTACGATACGAGGTCAGGGGTCAGCGGGAGGAGAAGGGACGGCTACGCACCGGCATAGCGTCGAATCGGACTAGTGAAATGCGTGTAGATGGGGCTGGCGAGGCCGTAATGGCCAAACGTGTCTCTGGAAACGCTCCCAGAACAGAAATACTCGGCAGAGAGCATGCACCTCGTCGCCATGATGCGAACCAGGGTGTTGAATGCCGGTGCCGAGGGATCCTAGACCGTTGGTCATGGATCGACGGAAAGCATTTACAGATCAAGCACGTACGACGCATGTATCCAACGAGACTGCAAGCGCCCCCGAACTCGAGACGTCGAGCTTGAACCCCTTGCGTTTTAAAAGGACGTCCTGAAGCTTCTCAAAGTTGGTTTTTGGTGGGGGTAAATGACGTCTTTGCGAACACAAACGAACGTCGATATCTATTATCGCCGAGAAACCAACATGCCACACACCTCAATACGGCAGTCTGCGGGAACACCTCGTCAATTTTCTTGGCTACGCTCACATTGGCAAGCAACATGAATTCTTCCACCAAGCTGTTCGTCTCGCGCAGCTCTTTTTGCTCGACGTCGATGGGGTCAGAGGACTCTGCAGATCCAAGATGGATTTTCACTTCGGGAGATGCGAGGTTCAACGCGCCAGCTGCCATACGTTGTGCTTTGAGCTTGATCGCGAGCGCATTAAGAAGACGGATGGATTGTGTGAGCGAGTCGGTGCGATTGCTTGTGTGGCCAGAGTTGAGCGTTTTATAGGGTGTGCATCAGGAGCAAACTTACGGGTCGTCCTTGCGTATTTGTGCCTCCTCGTACTCGAATGCCGCTTTCGAAGCAATAACAGATTTTGTAAACTTGACGTTGATGATGTCGGCATCCTCAGTGAGTTGCTGAGTCGCTGTTAGTCGTGTCCATAGATCGTGCAGAGACTTACCCAGATCACGCTAAATGCCAATCTTTCAACGTGTGGTCGAAGGGAGCAGAGATTCGTGCCCAGCAGTGCCGGCAACATGTCAATGCGTTTGTCCACGAGGTACACGGTCGTCCCGCGGGATGCAGCCTCACTATCCATGGGGGTATCAGCGAGGACGAAATGGGACACATCCGCAATGTCTGTGGAAAGCGATTAGATCCGTCGATAAACCTCGTCCAAGAGTACTCACGGACGCCCGCTTCGATGTACCCATTAGGAAGACGACGGGCATGGAGGGCGTCGTCAATATCTTGACATCCTGCAGGACATGCACTTGAATGACCGTTTCGCTTTCGTACAGACAGACACTCACCTGGAGGATCGATGCTACATATATCCAAATCCCTCAAATCCATCCGATCTCTCCATACTGGGTCCGTCGGGTCCTTGGGCGGAACGACCCACTGCTCGCCTTCAGGGGGCAAACAATCCAAGATTGCTTTTCCAAAGGGTCGGTATGGCACTTCAAATTCCAACAGTAGACTTTCCTGCTCTGTTTCCTTGTCTTCTGCTTTTCCGAGCGCACGAACCAAGTGGCCTTCGGGATATCGCGAATGCACATCCCATCGGTCGATGGTCACGAGAATCTTTTGTCCGAGAAGTATCGGGGCTTGACGAGTACGTAGTCGGATACGAGGGAGTAATCGAGAAAGTGGAAGGGCAAATACAGTCTGGGTCGAGAGCGATGTCGACACCGTCGACGGAAGGGACGCCGTATCGAGATGGCACACGTAACTAGACAAGACACAATCACGCTAAGAAACACAAAACGGTCAAAAGATGATTAGTCGACGTTGAAGACGTACGCGCGCCAGTTCCGTTTAATAATTCCGACAACCCGTCCGGTGGGCTGCTTCTCGGAAGAGCCTTTCTTGGTGCTGGCTGACCGGAGTGCTCTCGTCTCTTCGCGAAGTTTGAACTCATCTCCGTCGGACTCCTCTTCCGAGTCTTCTGCGTTATCGTTTTTGAGAGTGGCTGAAAGCGATCATCGGGGCTTGGATATGACAGGACTGCGATGGGAAAGGACATACCCTCTTGGTCGACCACTTCGTCGGTTGGAGCCTTCCATTCACTCTCATCGAAAACTTCGACAACGACGACATCCCCGTGAACAGCGCGATTCATGTTTTCTCTGCCGACTAGCAGGACAGGCTTTGTGAAAGCTGGAACTGGTACAGTTCCCTGGAAGATATGTCATTCCAGGTGTTACAGGACTCGGCAGACTAGGCGAACCTCTAGGTAGTTGTATTGGTTGGCGTTAAAGTGGCCCTGATGGAGTTCCCCTGCCTTGACGCCAGCCAGGAGAGTGGCAGTAGGGAGGTACTGAACGTAGAGTCAACAGGTACTGAATTTCATTCGGTAAAACGAAGCATACATTGGCATAAAGGGCTGTCCGGGTGGTGGCTGCTGCTCTCGTCTGCTCTACATCACCCGTGCCCGTCGTAGAGAGGATATCCAAAAGTTTTTCCGCTTGCTGCATTCCCTCTACATATTTTTGGACTGTTCGAGACACGGGAAGATGAGAAATGGACGATACTGGAAGGAGAAGGCATTACTTGAAACGGTCGGTATGTTTTCGGCCTCGGCCTTTTGTCGGTTAGCGACGTCATTGGTGAGTAGGACAACCTGGGGAATCTTGCGCGGTTGACCACGAATGGGAGGGCGGGCGAGTGCAAGGTGGGTATTGTACCATCCCGCGCCTCTCCGGATGCCTATGGACATCAATGCTGTTGAAAAGGTTGGGGATGAAGACCGACCCCACCTCTGTCGTTACGGTCGTTTGGCGTTTCATTTTCCTCCGTCACAACCGCGGTTTCCCTGCACAAGAGTGAGTGGCGGGAGAGGGAAGAAGAGAAGAATACAAACGATCGGAACTCGTTGTAAAAGACCCAGATCTTCTTGTCGTCTGCCCTGACCAACGTTTTGAGGCGATTGTAGAGCGGGAGGGATCTATGTCGGACTTCCTCCAGGACCGTCTGAAGAAGGATGACGGGAGGGGTAAAGCTGGGAGACTCTATCAGATCCATCTAAAAGAGTGAATGGTTAGCATGAGGTGTACTGGTGTAAGGGGAATATGACCTGAGACAGGAATATGTTGGTGTCTGGCAGGACATAATGGCCGGTCGTGAATTGCTTGTGAGTGGTATCGCCTGCAGCGGGCAAGACAGGGTTGGCTGCACCAGCACAGATCCGACACGCGATGATACCACAGTATATGTCGTCGCGGAGGTAGCGCTCGCGCAGTACTGAAGGAGACTGAGACGTATGGCGGTGAGAATACAAGATCGCGAACCTTTGATGACCTTTCCCTTGGAAGTCTTTTTGAAAAACTTGCGCTGGGTCACGACTGCCTCGCTGCGCGGTCGTTTCAGAATCGTTATTTGGGGCATGTCGAACGTCGTACTAGCACAAGAAAGGATGCTCGTCCATTGCGATATTCTCACGTGACATAGGAGACGATATAAAAGACCCCTCGTCCAAAGAAACACCTCTTGCACCGAGACACTAACAATGTGGCACGATCAGGATTCAGACGAAGCCCGCGCTCATGCCCAGGTATCACACTCAGCTGGCAGTGCGACGACCACGCTGACTAGGTCACCCCTAGGTCACTGGAGGGCACACCGCCAAACTATCTCATGAGCTCATCGCCGCCGCCGCTTCGTATGAGGTATGCGTCTCTTTCGTTCGTCGTCGCTTTCTACCATGAATCGCTAGGCGGCGAAGGCGTACGAAAATCACCTCAAAACACACGGTAAACCTGCCAATCACGCAAAGGCCGTCGAATTGCTGTAGGTCGTCCGCCGTCTACCAGGTGAAGAGGTCTCACCCTTATTACAGAGCCGCACTTACAGGTGGCTTCGTCGACAGGATTGCCGAGACCAAAGGGTTGGACGCGTTGGACAGGGAACGCGCCAAACATGCCGGTGAGTCCATCCATGCAGACACGCAGGGGAATGTCGCTGATCTTGATGCAGCGCACGAGCGCGCAAAGGAGGGTTTGGCGCAGTCGGGTCAATACTGAATTGGATGCGTTTGCGAATGTAATGTATTGGTATCTATGCACGTTACAGCGTGCCCACGCTTCGAAGACACGAATCACGAGCGACAAGGCTCCTGTCCTTGTCTCGACCTTGACCGCTGCTGAATGCCATGACGAGTGCATCCTGTCCTTCGTCGGTCCTGTGACCAGTCAAAGCGAGAATAGCGTCAGGGAGCGGACATACCATTTGACTGGATGTGCCGACTTTTCAAGGGCGACTTTGACAGTAGTCCACGAGAACCGTGCTACCGAAGGAAACCCAAACGTTTTCTCGAGCGAGTCTTCGATCCATTCTTTCGTCTTGGGGTCTATATGGGAGCAAGATCATTCGATTAACTACTTCGCAATTGAATGTGCCCACCTGAAGGATACCCGCTCCCAAACTCTCCTCCAAATCCCTTGAGAGTCGTGTCTTGATCATCACCAAGTTCCTCGAAACACCACCCCTCGATGCAGGCGTCGCGAGTGACCTTGGCAGCCACGCTTGCAGCGCCGACAATCTTGAATTTCGAATCCGCTTTGGTGGTCACTGTGAAGTTAATGCCTGGGAAGATGGAGGATAGGTACGCCTCGTAAGACGAGGTGTTACCCAGCGCATCGACATACACCTGCATTGTACACTTTCAGTCTGGCACCAGCAGGGGTAGAGGAGAGACGCTCACGTCCGAGAGCTGTATTCCGCGTTGAAGCACGTCGCGGATGAGCTGGATGGTCGCGTCTTGTGATTGTTTATTCAGATTCGTCGGTGGCACTTTGAGCATGCCCTTCGATATCGCCTGTGGACTGGACGAACGGATGAGTGACGATCGTCGTGTCGCGTCCAAGCCGCACCTGATGACGCGTACGGACCAGGCCAGGTTGATGGGGTCCGCGCTGAGCACGCCCAGCAGCTCTGTCCTCTTCTCGTGCGTCAATGTCTTCGAGTCTGTGGGTTGTACTGTTACGTCCGTGTCGTGGACCAGCGAGCGGGGTGCTCACCTGCGAAACCAAGTTCCTCGAGGTCGTTTTGCCATGCGACAGGACAGTACGCGACGCCGTATACGAGTGGGCCCAGGACGGGACCTCGACCTGCCTCGTCGACGCCGAGGATGTATGGCCCCGGCGCGGTTGGGGTCGTCGAGTGGTAAGAGTAGGACTCTGTGAGCGGTGTCGATGGTGCGGATGGGACGTCCATGTCACTGTCAGCCGCGTCGAGGATGTCAGCCGCAGCGAGGAGGCTTGAAATATCGCTCGCATGGGTTTGCAGCGTCCATTCCTTCTTTTCGTTTTACAGAGTGCACCACCAAGATGTCCGTCGTCGTCGTCCAGCGCGTCTTTGCGTTCTTTGGCAGCGTCTGGTCGTTCATCTTGACACTCGTCCGCTCCCTACTCGCTCTCTTTGCCTTGCGTCGTCGCACTTCAGACCCCTTCTCCCTCCCAACAGCCAACCGCACCCCAAACGACGCCCTCGCACGCGCTCATTCTCAGCTGAGGCCCATCCTCCTCACCCCGAGGTCGATCTCGCTCTCTCGCGCTCAGAGCACTCGCACTCCCTCCGCCACGTCGACCATCCTCCCAGCTCACAGCGAGAACCCAATCGTCCCTGCCTCCGCCCCACAGAGGGCCTCCCCGAAGCTCGACCCACACGACACCGAACTCGGCCTAATAATTGTCACTCCCTCAGACCTCCCAGGACCCCCCGCCGCGAGCGCGACAAGCTTCCGGGAAGGCACACCCGATACATCTCATACTGGATCGTCGTGCGTGCCCCTCACCCCGCCGGACAGATGCTACCTCGCACCGCTCCCACCTCCCGCCGACTGTCCGTACACCGAGCCCTGGCCGGCCTCCGTCCCCCTCGAGCGTGGCAAACCAAGACTCCAAGGAAGCCCCCTCAAGGTCTCTACCAACACCGATGCCGCGTTCCCCGAGCCCAAAGTCGCCCCGATCGGCTCCCCACCTCCCGGACGCTGGAGCCCCGTACAAATCTGGACGAGCACCCCGTGCAAGACCGACAGCCCCGTCCTAGCCGATCCGGTCCTTGGCAGTCCGTTCGACCACCCCGAGGACCCACCTCCCGTGCTCACGACCGTCTCACACGCCCTCATATCGCGCTCCCAGAGCTCGATCCAGCCGTACGACGACGCCGCCAACTCGAGCGTCTCCTCGGTACCCAGCCCGCTGGTCGACGACGCGCACCCCCAAAGCCAGCGCCAGCGCCAGCGTCAATACCAACACTACCGCACCCGCGCGCTCGTTCCGCGGTCCAAGGACCAGTCGCACCCGCGCTTCCACCACCCCGACGCGTACGCATACATGTGGCGTCGTCACGGCGCCCGACTCCCCGGTAAACCCGACCGCACGCACGCCTACACGCGCTCTCAGTCCCATGCCGATCTTGGTGCGGCTGCGTGGTATGACGCGGACGTGTACGTCTCGTCGCCTGTGACCGCGCTCAGTCCGCCCCTCAGTGAGCCTGCGACCGAGGACGAGGACGATATGCCGCTCGGCCGCCTCAAGGAACGCTTGGCACATAAAGGTGCAGGTGCAGGTGCCGCGACGAGCGCAGGTGTGGGTCTCGCCTTGTCCTTGTCCGGAGGTACTTCTGCCCGCGTGTCCCCACGCACGAGGCGGATGAGTGAGGGGTGCTTGTTGGCGATGTCGACGTCGACGCCAACGCGCGTCGGGGTGGGTGCGCGATCTGGGCGACAGGCGCTTTCGGTGGCGTTGGATGGCAGTGGGGACGGTGTCAGGGATTGGCTCGAGACGCTCTCACTCTGGGTCAATCCCGAGCAGAAAGATGCTGTACCATCCGTCGAGGTGGCCGCAGCCTGAAACTGAGAACATGGGTATGGTATGGTCGTTCCTTTCTTTTTTTTTACCTTGTTGGGTGGTTCGGGTCATGTATGTGCGTTCGTATTTCTGGATTGTCATGTCAGCAGGTGAATGGTAATTTGTATTATGGGTCTAAGTCGTTCTCGGAGTGCAAGTACATGAGCAACGATACAAACGAGGATAACGCTGGGCCAACTTCTCCGCCATTTGACTGGTATCAAGCGAGAGCAGCCATCAGGGTCTCAAGAAATCTTTTGTACTCTTCTGGACCAACAACAGTTGGCACAAGGCCAAATGCAAAGTCGGTGTGGAGGAGGCCATCGAGCAGAACATCTGAGTCCCACCTACTTGGCTCCTACCGCGGAAATTTAACCAGCCAAAGTCATACTGTCGTCGAGCTTGTGGGTTGTAGACGTTCGAAATGCAGCCACCCCCGGGCGAATAGCTGCCACTGTGGGTTGGACGACGCTAGCGGATGTCGAGGATGACTAAGCCGGCTCCCTTACACACCGTCACCACCGGCCGCCCAAGTCAAGCCACGACCATGTCCATGGAAGAGAGCATCTCCCTCGAAGAAACCAACAAAATCCGCATCTCTCTCGGTCTCAAACCTCTCACAGAGGAACCAGGACCAGACGACGCAGACAAGCAGGCAGAGGAAAACTATGCCCGCCAGCGCGAACGTGAGGCGAAAGAACGCGAGACAAAGTAATGCCATGGTTCGTTTCGTGTGCCAGGATGTTCTTTCTGATTTTACGTCTTTCCTTCAGGAAAGTATATGATAAAATTGCCAAGTGAGTATCTGTCAACGA
The DNA here is from genome assembly GCA_038088775.1 of Boletus barrowsii. Taxonomy (NCBI): domain Eukaryota; kingdom Fungi; phylum Basidiomycota; class Agaricomycetes; order Boletales; family Boletaceae; genus Boletus; species Boletus barrowsii. The sequence continues at coordinate 7,985 of JBBPJP010000192.1, forward strand.
TCGCCCGCTATCTTGCTCAAGCACACTTCCCACCCAGGGTGAGGAATCGACGAGAGCTCAACGCCTCCCTGACCGGTGCAACTCTCGGTGATCCCGATGGCGATTCAGAGGATACCCTCAAATGGGTCAAGAGAGCTAAGAAGCGCGAGAAGGAGCTCGCACGGAAGGGGCAGTTGGCGCGAGAGAACATGGATAATGTGTTTCAAAGGGATGAATACACCGAGAGTATGCATCTCCCGTTCATTTAGTTCCGTCCGTTTCTCATCTTTCATTCCAGAGGACCTAGCAGGTTTGAAGGTCAGCCACGACTTTGATGAGCTGGCAGAAGGCGACGCCCGCATACTTACGCTGAAAGATAGTCGCATCCTCGACAATGAAGGTATGACGCCAACATTACCCTCACTCCCCTTTCTCTTTCTCATACAACATTCCTAGAGGATGAGCTACAAAATATCGAAATGGCCGAAGCGGAACGCGTCAAGAAAAACCAGGAGCTCAAAATCAAACGTCGTGATTATACCGGTTATGATGATGATGAATTTGAGGAAGGAAAGCAGGGAACGAAACGATCTATCTTGGCCAAGTATGACGAAGTCTTGGAAGGTTCGCACGAAACCGTATGTCCATTCTTGTCTCCATTCCGAGTACGTTACTTACCTGAACGCCATAGGGTTTCCGGTTGGGTAGCTCCATCCAGTCAGCCACGGTCAAACGACCTGAAACAGAAGAAGGTACAGTGTCCGTAAACCGTGCCTTACTGTCAATCGATTATGCTAGTGAGTTATGCACCTGTAATCTCATATACCCATTCTTATCATTCACGTGTTTAGAAAATTTGGAGACACATGACTACCTTCGTGAAGGGGATGTCGGGTTCAAGAAACCAAAGGTAAGCTTTACATCACCCCGTTTTCATGATGATCAATCTTATATCACATCACACAGACGAAAAAGAAGCGTTCTTCCCGACGTGCTCCAATCGATAATGAGATTCCCGGTGGCGAAGACGCGGATCAGATGGAGGTAGACGAGAAACCTGTCGTTCCTCGGACACGTGAGTTAGACGCCAATTTTGTGGATGACGATGAGCTACAAGCTGCTCTCGCTCGTCAAAGAAGAACCAAGATCCACAAGGTAAAGAAGTTGTCCCCGGAAGAAATCGCACGTAAAAGTGGGTGGTTGTTTTTGCGCACGACCCATTCTTATCTAACTGCTTTTCTAGTTGCTGCAGATCGCGCTCGGGAGCAATCCTTCGTCGCCGATGATATCATCAAGGTTGATCAAGCGGAAGAAGGAGCCGGCGATGCTGGCCTGACTTTCGATGACACCTCCGAATTTGTTCGCGCCATTTCCTATAACCCCAAAGTGGAGCAAGTCGAACCCTCTGTAGCACCACCTCCGCCTAAAACACGATCACCATCCCGCGATGTTTCGATGGCAGAAGACGAGGCCGTGGACGAAATTGAAGCCGGCGAGGTAGTGATGAAAGAGGATGATGATGATGATGAGATGCTCGAGGCGATTGAACAGGCTATAAAGGACACTGAGGCAGAGGAACGAGTTGCCGCAGAGCATGGTGTAGGCGAAGCAACAGTCGAAACATCCAGTGACCCCACCTTTGGCTCAGGTATGGCTAGTACATTGGCCCTCCTTCGCCAGCAGGGGCTACTAGCGCAACCGAACGCCGACCAGGATGAGCGCGAGAAAGTCCAACGACAACGCGATCTCTGGCTTGCAGATTATCGACGTATGCTGTCTCAGCGAGAACTCGACCGGTTGCAGGCGCGCGGCGGCAATAAGGACCAAACAACGCGAGAGTACGAGAATCGTACTCGAGAGCAACAGGAGTCTCGTGCCAGTCTCGAGCTGTTCAAAAACTACAAACCCGACGTTAACATTGTTTACTACGACGAATTTGGTCGCTCCCTCACGCCCAAGGAAGCTTGGAAAGCGTTGTCACACAAGTTCCATGGCAAAGGTTCTGGGAAGATGAAGACAGAGAAGCGTTTAAAGAAGATCGCAGAAGAGAAGAAGAAAGAGGCCATGGCTAGTGGTGACACCCCTTTGAGCATGAACAAAGCGTTCCAGATCCGACAAGAAAAGACGGGGCAAGCTCACTTTGTGTTGTCCGTTGGCAACAGGGGGTACGTCATTTTCTGTTCTCGGTGATTGTGTCCTCAGACTAAATACCTGCATCTAGCGCTGTACCTCAAGCATCGGAGTTCCTTGATCCCCAGCCACTGTCAAAAGGCAAGACGGAAAAAACGAAAAGCAAGAAGAAGGAGGCTGCCAAAGCTGCTGCCCCGCAAGTCCTGGACTCCGCAGGATTTATTACGTTGCCTGTTCCCCAAGCGAACGACTCAGTCAGTGCGAGTCCCGTGCCTTCTGGTTTTTCGTCAGTTGCACAAACGAATGGCTCTGGGTCACCTATGCCTGTGAAACCCGGTTTCTCACGTATATCGTCTGCCGTGGATACCCCCTCTCACAGTAGTACCCCCGTGACGGGGGAGAGGACCAAGGTTGCATTTGGGTTTGGCGCCAAGAGGAAAGTTGCGGAAGATTTCCTTGACGAGCCTGCTGCCAAGAGACGATGAAGTGATTGCTGATGACCTCTTTGTTTTCCATCTCCATATGTGCCTGTTAGTGTGTCCTTGATGTGTTACGAATGCATACGTTTGGGGTTTAGCCTGGACGGACAGCGATTAATTGACAGATGGTGTTCAGATTTGAAGGCTTGCCTGCGATTTGAGGATCTGAGACTCGCCGCCGCCGCATAGGGAAATGCGAATGGATTTGAACTTGTCTGTTTCCAGCTTCGGCAGAGATCGCTACGTTACATTACTGTTCAACACACTATGTACTGATTCTTTATCCAAGAGGATTCTACTCGAACGCGTTTCTGGAGAGAGACCATGTAAACCGTAGAGGCTCGTTGCAGTCGAGAGTACCGTCCACAGGCTGCCTCAGGTCCTCCTACACCTCCTTCGTCATCTCAGCCTCCCTCGGTACCTCTTCAATGTCTTCCGGGCATCTGACCGAGCCCTGTCCACCAACTGCAAACTCCATCGTCGCCCTGGATACCAACGACAAGCCGAACGCAGTGTCGATGCCTTCAGACTTTCGAGTTTCGCGCGCATACATCTCCCGCATGCTCAAGATGAAACGAGGGGTGAGTGTGTAAATGGGCACGTATTTCAGTGCGGTCAAGAGCAGCTGCTGCCATTCTCCTGTTGGGGAGTCCCCAGAGATGTACAACACGTTGACGAGGTTAAACAGAAAGATGCTATGATGTAAGGTTGTTGTTAACTCAGTCAGTAATGGGTTTGTTTGCGGGCTTGAATGGGAGCGCGGATAGGAAGGAGGAGACTGGGACGTACGCAAGGAAGGATAGCATGCCCTGCCTGACAAGCAGAGCCATATACTGGTTGATTTGCCATGCCTTCGTGGCACGGTACATTTGAAGTGATTGCCTCACTACCTGGACGATGCCAAGTAGGCATAATGTTCCACTTTGCGTGATCTGCAGAATGACAGCCACGTCTGTCCATGTGGGCACAGTAGATGCGAGCGTGCAAAATGAATAATTCAGTATCTGAACAACTCCCGCTGTACGATAGTCAACAAACGGGGGTGGTAATCAGTCAGTGAACTATGCTGTTTATTAGTACCACACACCTGGCACATTCTTCGGGATGCTGTTGACGATAACATCAAGGATGTTACCAATGACGACCACAAAATACAGCGCCAGGAGACTGCCAATGACGACCCTCGATCGATTATACATTGTCCATATGCGGAGAATCATAAGAACTACAGTCACCATCTGAGTTTACTCTTTCTGAGACAAAGCTACCCAGTAACTCACAGTCGGCTGCGGCATAGAAGAGAAAAAATGTCCATCCATTGATGAAACTAATTAGTTGACCTTGGAAGCATCCGTGAAGAGAGTAGATAAGAAAGCTTGGTGTGTGTACTCACAACTATCCAACAGGTATCAGTCGCGTGGGGAAACCTTCAAGTCAATAAGGATAGGTTGAGTACGTACGCCTATGAGCACACGTTTAATATCCCTGTTGGTCACCGGCACAGAGGAGAATTACCTTTGCAGGGCCTGGTGCGAGGGTAGTTCCCACTTGGGACTGGGTCACATTTTAACAAATTTTACATTTAAATGTAGACATACCGAGGGCAGAGACCCTGATAAACGATCTCTAGTTAGCATTCAGCTTATGTATAACAACGATTATGGACTTACATGAGATTGAAAAGACCGATATATCGAACCTGTAACAATGCTTAGTTTGCTGGAGACCGTGGTGATGCAATTGTAAATCCGACTTGAATACACACAGGAATATATAGCGTTGACACCCATGTCCAGGGTTTGCTCTATTGTATTGTCAGAAACACGTCACGTTGAAAATGGAGGTTGTCCGAGTCTGCTGACCCAAATGTGTTCTATCTGCATGGTATATCAGTGTGGCATACTTAACACAGTTGTGGGGTGCATGTGGCGTCATACCTCACTTGAGAATGTAAGGACTGGCAGTGTTAGAAGTCAATAGTACGTCGTATTGGAACAGAACCTATACCTCACCATAATCGTACCCGACGGCAGCAACGAGAGCAACTGCAATATTATGGGGTTGTGCAATTGTCTCTTACAAGTAAGGATGAGCATACCAGACAGGTAATTACCCTGCTGCATGGCAACCACCACAGACTGTAGCGCATCGGAAGACATGGTGTTTTAAAGGACGTGCGCCAGTCACAAGGCAATCGCGAGGTTGGTAAACAGGGATAAGAATACTCTGCCTATGCAAAGTGAGGCACACGGATTTATAAGTCGACAGCCTTCCGACTCATTCTGTGGATGTTACTTACCATTGCGTACGGTGACTTCATCAGTTGTCACGCTGTGTCACTCGCCGAATGGTGCCGCAGCTGAGTTTAAGCTGAGTTTGAAGGTTATAGGCAGGTGCTGGCCGCGTGATTGTCGGAGCCTGAATACTTCAAGTGTGACACTCTGTGACGTAGCCTACGTAGTACCGTATATTAGCAATAGGGGCGCTGATGCCTGTGACAGACAGCTTTTTCATAATGTCCAGGATTCCCGTCGAACTCCTAGTACTGTCTGACTGTTGGCGAGGGCTCTTCTCGTGTGGTCTTTCCGGTTTGTGGCCATCTTCCTCCTTCCTTTCATTAGAATGCACTTGTGTCCGAAACGTTGAAACTGGTACTGCAGGCACGATTTTCACAATGTCTCATGACCCTTGAGTCGGATTTGTACAAAGAGATTTTCTGATCTTTCCACTGTCAGGGCAAAGAAATCCCACAAAGCTAGTCACATCCGTTCCTCGGTCGCGCCCCCGGTGCCTGAACAACAGGAACTTTGATACAAGTACTTGACGGCCTGACAGGGAGTCTGGGATCGTTTGTTATTCTTGATGCTTTTATTGGCTAACGACTCCAAGGTACCAGTATTAGTACAGCCTCCAAGAGACACCAGATACCAGTAGCGAGAGTGAGATGTGTGAACTCTTAGTTACACAGGGTAGCTACATGGATGCGTCAAGTGGTTGTCTGGGGATTGCGACACGAATCTGGGTATAAGATTCGCTGGTGTGTGGGAAGACCGACCGCGCGAGAAGAGCCATTGGCAGGCGCGAGGGGAGTCTGCAAGAGCGGAATCCGAAAGGGTTCTATGACGAAGAGCAGGCCACGATAGGACCTCCCTACGCTAGAATGATTGAGGTGGGCTGTAATTGACATGTTTGTCACTGCGATTTGAGGACTAGATTTAGCGCCGGAGACTGGCAGAAACCTTGTTTATGATAATCGTAACTTTTGATAAATTCACAAAATATCCATGAACGTACTATTATTAAATTGCATCGATGGATCGAATGCTTGTCTGTTTCCCGGGCAGTCGGCACTCCGAGTCGCGCTGGGACTTTGGGAACCTCGAACTTATGGGATGTATCTTCCATTTACTTTCGATCTCAGGTGACTGTCTCAGCTAGGACTGACTTGGAACAGTGGCACCGCTGCATTGAAGTGGCGTGTGTCCAGGTGCTGATGAGACGGTTAATGTCTCACTCTTTTCCACTTACCTTCTATCTATGACGTTGACAACCTCCGTAAGTTCTCTTGCCTTTTTTGTAGTTCTACTCCCAAGCGTCGTTGGCAAGTCCCTGAAAAGCACCACTGGTACCTGTGTACCATGAGCTCAAAAATGGTCTGTACGTATCCCGGAATTCTGCGCGCACCATCACAGTAAATGTTTCACTTACAGTGTCGTGTCGTCTGAAACCGTTTGACGGCAAAGGGTGGCGAGAATCGAGGGCACTTCATAGCGGCTGAACAGTCGTGCACAAAGCAGGAAGTGAAAACCGGCTCATGAACTCCTTCCTTCCTTTGAATAATGTGATGCTATAAACGCCTTTCTGGGTGGAGATGAGACTATAAAATCTCGTAGGCAGGTGTGGCATACGATGTCAATATGGAACATCTAGACTCTGCCCTGTACGCCCTCGCTGTCGTCGGCGTCTTCCTGACCATCTGCTTCATCGTGCTCGTCGTCAAGAAAAAGTTGACACCTCATCAGCTTCCTCTTCCACCAGGTCCTAAAGGGCTCCCTTTTCTCGGGAACGCACTCCAGATCAACAAGGCGGAGCCATGGCTGACGTATAAAGAGTGGACTAAGACGTACGGTACGTGACTTTGCGGAGAACGCGTACGCAATGCTGTGTCTCACACGAGGATACTAGGTGAGATCGTCTCATGCAAGCTGTTGGGTCAAACGTATATCATTATCAACTCGGAGAGGGTTGCGAAAGCGCTGCTCGACCAACGTTCAAGCATTTATTCCGACCGCCCGGTGATCAAAACCTCCGAAGCGTACGGAATCCAATTTTATCTAGGTCAGGTCGATCTGATGGAACGTAATCCCCATAGCTTTGGGATGGAGTTTAACACGGGGCATCAAGCCTACGGCGATACTTGGAGGGCTCACCGGAAGATATTGCAGCAATGCTTTAACAGTTCGATTGTACCCAAGTATCACGCTGCGATCACCGAGAAAGCGCGAGCATTGATGTTAAACTTGCTGCACTCTCCAGAACGCTTCGAGAGTCACATGGGAATGTACGCATACCCTCTCGTCCTCACATGTGATTGTAATCAGGTTTGGCTAGGTATTCCGCATCCATCATCATGGCTATCACGTATGGATACGATGTCATTGAGAAGGACGATCCCTTTGTAGGTCCGATCGAGGAGATGATCAAAATCGCCATCACTATGACGCCCGAGAGAGCGGTCTTGCTTGAGCTTTTCCCTCACAGTAGGTCATTGTCAAGGAATGGCTCTGCTGTCTGTCTGATTTGAACTCTAGTTCTCAAGCTTCCACTTCCATCGTGGTTTCCCGGTGCTTGGCTCCAACGGCTGGCAAAGCGAAGCAAGGAACTGTCTCCCAAGATTCGAGATATTCCATTTCAGTTTGTCAAGGAGTGTTTGGTACGTGGGATGACTATATACTTCCGTTCTCGTGTAAAGTTGATCACGTACGATAGGCAAAGGGCATCGAAAACGACTCGATGGTTGCGCAGTGTTTAAAGGACGAAGACAAGAACGCGGCTGCCCAAGATCATGCGTCATATGAGCAGGTTATAAAGGATGCCGCGACGTCGTGTTTCATAGGTAAGAGAATGAATCGCACGCCATCCACCCCATTTATTGACCTTGTTCTCCCTTCATTTGATCTGTAAAGCTGGCACTGATACAGTGGGTTCGACCATTTGTATGTCCTGGCATTGTCGTTTGTAACGTCATGTCAGACGCAGGCAACTCTGGATACGCTCGTATTGGCAATGCTTATGTATCCTGAGGTCCAGGACCGTGCACAAGCATTGTTGGATAAGGTGGTAGGAAGGGACAGACTTCCAACGTTGAACGACAGAGCCTCCTTGCAATACATCGATGCCATACTTCGAGAAGCGTTGAGGTGGGGTTCGCTTGTGCCAATGTGTACGTTATCATACAAACGTATCAGCTTCTGGATCCTAACCACCGACAAGGTGTCCCACATAGGGTTACGAAGGACGACATTTTCGAACAGTCTCTGATACCCAAAGGTGAGCGGTGTTCCCGACGCGTCGTTCCGCTAATGGTCTTTCTTCAGGTTCTGTCATAATACCAAATTTGTGGTATGTTGCCTTTTCATATCTTGATATGAGAAATACGGTCCTCACTCGTCTTCCATCTAGGGGCATGGCGCGGGACGAAGAGGTTTATCCAGATCCGACGACGTTTAACCCAGATCGGTACCTGGACGCAAACGGCAACATCATCACGGATGAATTATCTGGTGTCTACTTTGGTTACGGCCGCAGGGTCTGTCCCGGGCGGTACCTCGCCCACTCTTCCACCTGGCTGGCAGGCGCAAACATGCTTTTGCTATTCAGGTTTAGCAAAGCGATCGGTCCTGCGGGGTACGAGATTGATGTATTTCACAAGTTTACTGGTGGCGTTGCATGGTGAGTGGTTTGTCCTTGTCTCTCTTTTTTTTGTCGCGTCCCGCTTGTCGTGGGGGTGTCGTGTTGTCACTGATTACTGATGCGAGTGAACTAGTCGACCTGTCTCGTTTCCGTGCCGCATCACGCCTCGTTTCGAGGGTGTCAAGGATCTCCTTGAATAGAAAGACGAGAGATCGAGAACACGTTGTACATAGTGTATTCCGACTACATGGAAATTGATCGACTTGATATGATTCAACACTCGAGCGGGAGGTCATCGACGAACCACGGTCAGAAACAGTCCTCCACGCATATCAAGAGGCTATGAGGGACTGTATGGTCTAACTCGCAGGTACGAAAAGTGCTGCACAATGAGTTTCGCGCGACAACTCGGAAAAGCCATTAATTGGGATGTGCCTAGTAAGTATTAAGTGGGGACGGCAAGCTCAGGCTAGTACGGCAATCATCGCGTTTACGTTGACAGGCGCCGGGGGCTGCGGAGGCCATCCGACGAAAACTAGCAACTCCGTGCTGAGCCATGACTCTGAATCAGAGATAGTGAAACCTGCAAATGTCAGTGATATCGACTTGAACCAGTGAAGCCCTACTGCAGTGCAAGAGTCGAGTTACCCCATCCATGATCACGTAATCCTACACGCTTCCGGCTCGCTTCCAACTTGACGTCAATAAGTTGGAGTCAAGGTGCATGAATACTCAGTGCTCAATAAAGCTGACTTTAGTTCGTTCAAGGCAACAGAATGGTTTCCTCGGCTGCTGGTTCACTGATCGGTGACCTCGTTTGGAGTTGTTCAGGGATGGTCCGGGAAATAACCGTATGCCGTGACCACTGACAACTTGAACGCGGTCGTCTCCGCCATTCAATATTCAATTACCGATCCCGATCCTCAGAAGAAGGAAAAGTTTTCTTCAAAATTCGACCGACTGTTTGAGCGTGTGGACCCCAGTGGGTCCGTAATGAATTGCTTGCCTCCGCGAATATATTTTTTGCCAGCGAACCGTCGGCTTTGGTTACATTGTGCGGGCCGCAACCGTATACTTAGGACAAGGAACTTTCCAAGTGCGTTCCGGAGTTCTGACCCCATCCCGATCTGCTACTGGACTTCGCTCCCCAGGCTTCGAGGATAAACACTCCCTTGTCGCGGCTATTCGACGTGACCATGACAGGATCCCCGTCTGCGTATTCTGTCGGTTTCGTGTTCTGCATTGCAGCTTTCCTCAACGTGTGGCGGCAACACCGACGCAGAGGCGGATTCCCATTGCCTCCAGGACCGACTGGTCTCCCGTTGGTCGGTAGCTTACTCAATATCGACTCTGTCCACCCTTGGTTATCGTACGAGGAATGGGGAAAACAACATGGTGCGTCCCATCTTCAGTGGACCGTAGCCCTTTTGAACGGCCACTTATTTTTCCAGGTGGCTTAGTTTACGCCAACATACTTGGCAAAGATTTTATCATCATCAATAGCATCGAGGTTGCACGCGACTTGTTGGAGCGACGGTCAGCCATCTATTCTGACAGACCTTACATACCAGCAAACGAATTGTGTGTCACTTCACTGTCATACCGAGAACGAGTTGGGCTGACACGCGCATCTAGGTTCGGAATGAATTTCAACTCGGGCCTTCTTCCGTACGGCAACCAATGGAGGCTCCATCGAAAACTGTTTAATACCGCTCTTAACAAAAAAGCAGCATCTCAATACAAACCCATATCGCTCTCCAAGGCTCGCCAACTAGTCGAGAACCTTCTCGACGCGCCGGAGAATTTCGCCAAACATTGCAAGACGTGAGTCGTCTATCCTAACTATGTTGTCGATGGTGTTACTTGACGATGCGCAGCTTTGCGACAGCGACGATCATGGCTGCGATTTACGGATACGAGGTGGCACCCAAAAACGACCCGTTCGTGACAAAAGTCGAACATCTGGTTAGTTTGTTCAAGGAGGCGCTGACTCCTGAGCGGGCCGCTTTATTGATCGCCTTTCCATTCCGTACGTCTCATCGATTGCAGTGCCGCCTTGTTGCGTTAATTGTTGATATGATCAGTGGCCCATATTCCTTCCTGGATGCCGGGCGGAGGATACAAGGAAAAGGCTGCGGAATGTCGTGCCCTTGCAGAGGATGTATTAACCAGCCCAGTTGAATACGTCATGGAGAACATGGTAAATTTCGTCTTCTCTGCGTCTAGTTTGCCATTGGATGCATGTCCCTTTAACTAGGCTGCTGGAACCGCAAGAAAATCGGTCGTCCATGACTTGCTTGGGACACAAAACAGTGAAGATACTATCAAAGCTGTGGCAGCATCTGCATTCCTAGGTATGTGAACGCTCACTAGGCTTGGTTCAACGAGAACTCATGACGGTTGCCTAGGTGGCGCCGAGACTGTGGGTGACCAATCCATCTACAATGGAATCGTCTTGACAATTTTTAGAACGATGCAGCGTTGCAAGTGTTTATCCTCGCCATGGTACTCCATCCCGAGATCCAGGCTAAAGCCCGAGAAGAGATCGACCGGGTCGTGGGCACCCACCGCCTTCCAGATTTTGGAGACAGGTCAGATCTACCATTTGTAGAGGCAGTATATCGTGAGACGTTCCGTTGGCGACCAGTGGTACCCAGTGGTGAGTGAGTTGGTCCAAAGGCTGTAGCCGTGCTCGAACCGGCTTTGCAGCACTTCCGCATATGACCGTGAAGAGCGATATATATCAAGGCATGTACATCCCCAAAGGTGGGCTGCATAGCACCTTCCGTGATGATGGCGTGTCTCATGATTGTATCACAGGTACCATCGTGCTCACCAACATCTGGTATGTATCGCGTCTGTTGACTGACGTATTCAGGCTGAGCTCGCACAGGGCAATGGAACACGACGAGACGCGGTTCGACAACCCAATGGCCTTCATCCCTGAACGGCATCTCACATCGGCCGGGACGCTCGCGGAGACGGCGCCTTCTACTTTCGGTTTTGGACGGTGGGGGACACATGCTCGCGTTTGTTCGAGGCGTGGATGCTGATGGACTATGTAGCCGTTCCTGTCCTGGAAGGCATTTTGCGGACCAGAGCGTCTGGGGTGCCATCGTGACGATGCTGGCGACCCTACGCATTGCCAAGGCATGCGACGAGTTTGGAAACGAAATTGATATCAAAGCGGAATTTACAGGTGGACTCTCATCGTGAGTTGGCATCGAGTCCTTGATTGGTCATGAATCATTGCTGAATATGGGGCTAGTGCGCCGAAGCCGTTCGTGTGCTCCATTACTCCATGTTCTTCGTTTGCAGAGGATTTCATTCAAACGCGACATGACCATGCATACTAGGATTTCCGTCTTGAATAGGTGAGCCGGATGGATATGTGGATTGCGTTTGTACATTGTACATGGAGACAGAGGTATATAATTGTATATTTTAACTCTATAGTGCAGGGTCGGATATGGAGGACAATAAATTAGTGCGATTTGACAATATTTGCATCGGGACCTTCAAGTTTCTCTTTCGGCGAGTCAAAAACCTTCTGGTAAAGCTCCGGTCCCTCTCGTATCAGAGCCTAAATCCAATTACATGTCGGGTCGTAAGGGAGAACGAGGCGGGACTCACAATGATGACCTCGACAGCAATGAGGGCGATAATCACTAGTTCCATGCGATGCGCGGAAGACTGGGACAAGTTGAGTACTCTAGACATGGCACGATGCTGCTGTAGCGTACCTCCGTAAGTAGCTGTCTGAGGGTCGATTGAACCTGGGTTGGGTCTGAGACGAGTGTCGATGGAACCAACGATGAAATAAAATCACCTCGGTCGCATAAGTAATCTTCTCGTTGACGGCATGCGTCCGCGCCTTGACCTCGAGCGCGGCTGTCATGGACTTGAAGAAGCCCTCGAGCTCTGGCTCAGTCCAGTATAGATCAGGAGTATCGGAAAAGTTCTCGCGGTTGAGATTGAGACCTTGGCGGAACTTCATCAAGACGCCGAGCTTCTTGATGAGCTCTTGGCGACCAAGTCCGGGTTTTCCGGTCTTCTCGAGGGAGTGGGGTAACTGAGCGACGGACAGGAGGTATGCCTCGAGTGATTCTTCAAGTACGGAGAGTGCGGTGGACCTCGAGAGCGCTTGAGAGTAAGCATACCGAGCGAGGAGCGTTGTCATGTCGAATGAAGGATCCGATGGAGGAAAGGACGCGGCATTCGAAGGATCTTGGAGTTGTGCAACACGTCCGAGGATGATCAGGTCACCTTGTATCCGGGTTCTCCTGAAAGGGGAGAGGGACGATCAGTCCATTCTGCGCAAAGGCAAAAAAAAGTCGTCCTTACTCGTTTGGATCTGTCACGAATTCAAGTTCCTCAGTCTCGGGTTCTTGAAGCGAGCCGACCTCACAAGGCGCCAAGATGTTTTTTGCAAACTGACGCGCTTCCTCTTCGCTCAAGCCCCAGCATACAAAACTACCGTTTCCGAAAACGAAAATTTCTCCGTTCTGGCCCCAACGAGGGATCCACCATGCGTCGTGTAGTTTCTGGGAATCCGGTGTGAGGCGAGGACGTAGGCGGGTGGGGACGTAGCGATCCGCAGTTGCGAATGTCAGTATGGGTCGGATCGGGCTGCGAGTTGGGGTCGGATTTGAACGGATAGGAAGTGAGTCCGAAGCGGTACGTCGGAGAGGCGTGCTGGCTTTTGGCTTCTGCTTGAGTGTGTCGGACTCGGTGGAGAAAGGGCGCGAACACGATGCGGTGGGGTACCGTCGTAGCATCGACGAAGACACACGCAAGATACGTCGCAGCGCAGTCATCGCAGTCGTTCGTAGAAAGTCACGTGTGAGCGGCTTGTACAGGTTCGGATTTGCCAAAATTTCCGTGCCTATCAGGTAAGAGGACGGGACCCACTCCCACTGGCATTTCATCTAACCACCAGGGGCGGTTGAGTCACTAGCGTCCCTTGATTAATTGAATGGGCCTACTAGGTGAGAGAGTGTCCCCACCATTCAATACTTATTCAATGGCAACCTCTCCCAGGATCAGGCGACATCTCACTCATGCTAGCTACTTTTGGCTACTTGTGATCTCGTACAGTGAATAGGCTCCAATGACAAACACTTTTAACATGCCGTGAGCGTATCCTCTGATATTTGATAGAAAATGTGTCCTGGGCTTCCCAGCGAAATCTCAATCCCTCACATCAGACGCTCCAAATCACATTTCCTTTATGAAGATCTGGGACGTAAAATGCGATTTGGAATCTAATCCTGACTTCAAGCCTTGGACTCTTGCGGTGAAAAGTGGGTTACCAGCTTCCATTTTCTTTTTCACTCAAGTTAATGCTAGTCGAAAGTGCCCGCAACGGTTGCACATGCTGTGGCCATTGTCGCCACAATACTCCGGCTTCTCTATCACTGTCGTTTGTCTAGGTTTTCGTGGGAGGACACTTGGGCCACATTGGCCCTCATATGTGACATTGTATGTTTGGCTAGCGTCTGGATGCAACAACCCCCAGGCAATTGTGAGTTCTCGTAGCTATCATACATACGATATTTGTGACTGACGGGAAACGCTTCTTCAAGCATACCCGGTGCGTCATATGAATCACACGGCAAATTGGCTCCGGTCGCTCACTATCACTTCTACCGTTTGGTAAGAACCGCGAGAAGTGCATCATAACCAGCTTCCTAAGGCTTTCATCACAGGTTTGCCCGGATGAGCATTCTGTCGTCGGTCGTTCGGATAGCAAATCCGACATTCAGGTTGCGCTGCATTGCATATTGCATCGGTGCCATGTTCTTAGTTATGGGTGCAGGACTCCTAGCTCAGAAAATATTTATCCGCTTAAGATATTCATGCTACTCCGCAGTCACCGTGGCCATCGCCCAGCTCGCTAGTGAGTAACTGGCTTCCCATCGTCCCAGCTCGGATCAACTTTGAGCTGATACCATGATCGAAATACAAAAGCAGATGTTATTTCAGATGCCATCCTCGTTGCCGCGCCGATACTCTTTCTCCGAGACATGAAGCTTGCTCGGGACCGCCGCATCCTTATCATCTCCGCCTTTTCAGCCTCTATGCTCATCACCGGAGTCACCATCCTTCATTCTGCCCTCCGCTTCCGGGGGGCCACCGGCACGACGATGGCCATTGCCCACGTAAAGGTGAGAAAAGGTCGTGCTTCACCTAGAAGAAGTACACCTTTCTGATATTCATATGCTAGGCTGCGGTCGCCTTGTTCGTATGTAACGCCCTCGTCCTCGTCGTGTTTGTCTATCGCTTGTGTCACAAGTCGACTTTTGACTTTGAGTGCCATGCCGGGAGTCACGTCGCGGAATTCACCAGCGCCATCTCTCCTCCGAGCACATTTATCCCAGGCGCTTTGCCCACAACTTCCGGGGTACAGACCAAGACGCCGACATCGAACCCGCCAGTGGGATACGAATTAGACCCGACTCACACTCGCAACACTGCTCCACGTACAGACGCCGAGAATACAAGGTGCGATTATTTTGAGCGTTAGGTGGGGGGTGTCAGTGACCGATAGTGTAAGGAACGTGCTACGCTCATTTGCCAGCGATCGCTGCCGAGGAGACACCATCCCTCTCCAATCATATTACATAAGATCGCGTTTCTCCTTCCTTTATGAATTCACATTTCCAGACTGCTCTCCTCGAATCAGTCACATCGCGCGTCATAGATGACGCGTATGCATTTACCTTCTTCTCTTGCCATATATTTTTTTTCAATCCTTTGTACGCTAGACATGGCATCATAGTATACTCCAAAGAGCCACCTAAAATTAACTCTTGTATATAAAGAGATCAGGATCAAATTCTAATGCATCAGGGCCCTATCCGTCCCCCGGTACATCAATAGGACCGAGTAAGTGACCCAACGTGACAGGTGGTCGAGAGGCAACAAAGGCTTATCGCCATTCCAGCGGGGACAAAGGGTGACTTTTTAGCAGGCTTTGATGATCGCCAAGTGGTGTCAGCTGTAGAATATGAGCCAACGGGTGCTTTAATAAAGAGAGACAACGCCTAAACTTATCGAACATTACGGTCTGTTGTCACAAATATAATAAGGCTAGGCATCAAGATATGGAAGGGAATTGTCTGCAAAAGTACGCAGCAGGGAAGAGCCTCGATATTGTTAACGTCCTTTTGAAACCTTGGACTCTACGGCATCACATAGTTCAGTCGTGAAAGAATCGCAGCAAATCAGGGCAACCTGAACCTGTCGTTTCCCGTGCCAAGTGGTCTAGCAGTGTCTCATTCTCGGCATCCTCGTTCGCATCCGGGAGTCCATGGGATATTTTCTGTTTTGTTATCACGCCCCTCAGGATCGGCGAAGAGAGTTCCTAAAGTGGTCATGTCCGACCAGGTTTCGTTTTATCATGTACTGGTGGGGTGCGGTGAATTGGAAGGCCATGTTGTCCGAGTCTTCAAGCGCTACTCCAGGGCCAGACAAGTTTCTAAGGAGTGGTGATCCAGTCGTCCATTGTGTTTACGCAGTGGAATTCGGGTGCAGATTCGAGCGTAAAGCGGGAGACGGCATCCTAGCGTGAACGTATTATAAAGCAAGGTGATACCGAGAAACCGTAACCATCGCGCAGATGAAGACGACGAACAGACTGGCATGGGATACGAGCCTGCGATGGAACAGCAGGTTGCACGAAATCATATTGATCTATACATCTTGAAAATCCATTCTCGCCATTCTACATAGTACGTCCACTGCGTTCAAGAATGAGTATTGAACAAGAAGGCTGTCGCGTGCAGCGAACCTCTATTTGTAGATGCATGGCGGTGGAAACAAGCAATACTGAACCCTCTATTCATCTTCGTATCCCTGAACAGGTCTCCGCGGCCGTTTTGGAACTGAGACGATAGTGAGCAAATCGCGAGCGATGCTCATGGCGAGCACACAGACTCACGAGGGTATGTGGTTGGCACGCGTTCAGCGGGAACATAGCCAAAATATTTCTGCCTGATCGAGGGAACCGTCAAAGCGAAAACAGGTCCTGCGGTCCCAAGAAGACATGACCAGAAGATGACCGGTTGTTCATGTGCAAGGTATTGCTAGACAGTCATTCGACCTCGAGCATAAACATCAGCAAGTCCACGTAGAGCTCGGCCACTTACAAGGTATCTGTAAGTCCTCCTGAAGGGTGAGACGAGGGACGCCATGGCGCTGTTTGGTAGATTGTTATTACACCCACGCTCAAGTTGTGTAAGGACGAAGACGGAAACAATGTTTGGGCCTGTGTGCACGTGTTTAGCAAAGGCCTTAGAAATAAACAACGTCTGTTTACATAGAGGAGAATATCCATGATACAGATTGGTGATGATACAAATGCAAAGGTTCCTAAATCCAAGGTAACTGAGATCCGAGACACCTCTGACGATATTTATCCTAGATGAAAATCGCGACAACTTGAAAGGGATAGTTGCCCAAAGGTGAACCATTCTTCTGAATACGCCGGTTGGTCTTGGGGTGTCGATCGTCTAGACGTAACTTGATGATGTCGCCTTGCCTTGACTATCCGGACCTCGACGCGCAGAAGCTGAGGCAGCGAGTCTTTCGATGTCTTCTACGCTTATTTTTCGCCGCTCGCTATCGCACAGTTTGACGGAGGTAATGTCGAGCCTTCGTGTAAAGCTTTCGTTCTCAGACGACAATTCATTGGTCTCCTGATATTGTCGTCCTCAGGTTTCAACCAATCTACGAGAAATTGGAAACGCAACTGGCCTGTTGTGTGGAACCTCTTGTTGCAAATCTCTTTAATCTCCTCTTTTTGTGTTCACTGACAGGGTTTCGTCCCTCGGCAGCGGCAGCTCTTCTCTCTGCTTCTTTCCTCCTCAGCCTTCGAATCGTGCTCTCAGACAGTGTATCGCCCTCCTTCAAGCTTAACAGGACCGTTTCGAGGAGACCTACGGGCGGGAGGGGAGTTCTCGTGGCGAGTCCCAAAACGTCTGTGCCTCCGATAGCGGAAACGTGGTAACCAAGACATATCGGGAGGATTTTCGGGAACTCGGGAGTGTCGTCCAGAGTGTTGGGTAAAACCAAAGGATATGCCAGTCCGA
Organism: Boletus barrowsii; assembly: GCA_038088775.1. Classification (NCBI taxonomy): domain Eukaryota; kingdom Fungi; phylum Basidiomycota; class Agaricomycetes; order Boletales; family Boletaceae; genus Boletus; species Boletus barrowsii. The sequence goes on from JBBPJP010000192.1 coordinate 25,578, forward strand.
GGAAGCCGGTGCCTACGCAGGGCGTCTTGACACTCGCGAGACTGAAAGTGGTCAGGTCCCACAAGAGGTGTCCCGTCGGCGGTTGGTATCGAATGCACGTCGCTACCATCCTCCAGAACGTGCGAGCGGCCGATGATTTTGGACCGAGGTCGCGCAACTTTGTTGAGATGAAAATCTTGGCTACTGTGTGATGAACCATTCCGTTCGCGGGTGAGCAAGTGGTGATGAGGATGGATGTACTAAGTCCCGCGTTGCTCCACATGATGTCTTGGTTCGCATGGGGAATGGAGTAGGAGGTTCAACTACGCGTCTTGATCACGTGGAGCAATATCAGAGTCACGTGAGTGTGAAGAGACTCCCAAAAATGGCAAGTCAAAGATAGACATTTGCAAGTCATGTCTACGGTTCCATCTACACCAAGGGCCAACCCAAGCTCGGTGACCCTCACAGCGACGCCAACAACGACCAGAGTTACGGGTACACATGCTCTGCAATCATCACCGCATTACACCACCACTCGCAGGCACTCGCTATATGGCACCGAGGACCGCGTCGTGATCGACCCAGGGTCGCGTATCTGGAAAGTTGGTTTCAGTGGAGAAGGAAAGCCAAGAGACGTCTTTTATGGTGATCCCGTCAACTCGGAATCTTTGTGGAGCTGGAATCGTGCGACCGATCCGTCAGCAAGGGGCGAGGAAGACCGGGTGCTTGAGATTAGCATCGAGAGGTGCATGCGTTCTGTGTTCCACGGGTGAGCGTTATTATGCTAAATTCTGTCCTCTTTAATTTGATGAAAGTGTATGGTAGGTCATTGCTTACAGACCCCAAATCACGCAAGGTCATCCTCGTCGAACATCCCTTACTTCCGCTCTACATCAAGGACATATTTGCCAAAGTTTTATTTGGAAACCTGCAGGTATGTTAGATTGTCTTATTCCTGGTCGCTTACTCACTTAAACATGGTCAAGGTTCCTTCGGTATCATTTGCCTCGAGCCATTTGCTTTCACTCCTCTGTGTCGGTCGCATAACGGGTCTTGTCATCGATTGTGGTCATCTCGAATCTACAACTCTTCCCGTTTGTAACGTCTTTCTGACACTCTCTTCCGACCAATGACAAGGAACACAGATTTTCGCTGCCCGACCAATGTTTCCTCACATTCGAACCACACCGTTAGCCGGCTCACGGCTCACGTCCCACCTCCGTGCACTGCTTCTCTTCTTCGGGACATACATACCACCCCCAGCGAATCTCAGCAGCATGAACACTCCCCTATCAAGTAGAACCACCCGTGTGCCACAAGAGATTCTGACGGACGCGCTCGTCGAAGACATCAAAACCCGCTGTTGCTTCGTAAGCACCCCACTCGAGATAAACCGCGATTCAATGCGTGCTTCGTCTCCTGCGCCTGCCTCAGAATCGGATCTCCCTCCCTCCAGCGACGCTGCCATGTCGGAATCAGAATTTTCACATGCATCGGAGGCGGTGGAGAGCCTCAGCTCTTCACAGCATGCTTCGTCCGAGTTCGAGGTGATCTCACTTCCTCAACAATCTGAGTCAGGCGGCAGAGAGGGCCATCTTCAGATGCTTGCCAATATATACATGAGGCACTCGACCGCGACGGATATCCGCCTGCGCGTCGTGCCACCAGCGTCACAACAATTAGGCACGGGAAGGGGGGCTCTTATCATCCCGGGTTGGATCAGAGAGCGTGCAGCCGAAGTCTTGTTCGAAGGTGGCGACGTCGATGAAAGCAGCGTCGCCGAAGTCCTCCTTGAAGCGCTTCTCAAGGTCATTTCCCCCGCCTCGCCTGTCTTGCATGCGTCGTCCTGAACGCTGAGCCCCCACAGGTACCTGTCGACCTTCGGAAGACACTCGTTTCCTCCATCCTCGTCACAGGCGGTACGGCGATGCTACCGGGCTTTATCCCGCGGCTTCACACTGAACTGTTGCATGCTATCGGTTCGACTGTGTCATGTCCACGCCAGGGACCGACACGCTCAGGAAGGTCGCTCCCGCCTGCGTACGATCGCTATGCCGCCCTTCGCCCGCTCGTCCCGCACATCGCAATCCTCAATAACCCCGCACCACAACCGTCGCCATCTCCGCGCGCGGCGGCAAACGCAGGCAAAGCGCCGGCGTTCGCGCCTGCATCGATGGCCTGGGTAGGGGGGTCGTTGGCCGGGTAAGTCACGTCTCCGAGGTGCCTCTATGCGCCGTACTCACCGCGCCCTTCGTCATGCAGTGCGCTCAAAACAGGCGGGGTAGAGGTCTCGAGAGAAAAATGGGACGAAGCGTTTTCGCTTCACAACGACGACGACGACGACGCGATGATATCTACGTCTCCCTCGTCGCCCGGACATCGGCCGAGAGGTATGCTGCCTGACTGGACACGGACGCCGTTATCGGCCGGTGCGCCATCTGCGGTAGCACCGAAGCCCGCCGTGGCATCATCGCCTTCGCCTCAGACGACTGTCGGTGCATGATCACACGAGGTTGCCAAGCACGCTGTACAGCTTGTTCGTGTTATCAATGCGTGTTACCATATGGACATGAAAACTAATGCTACCGTGAGATCCGTAGTACAATACAAATTGTGCCTCAACCCGAAGAAACAAGACATGACGATAAGCGCGCGAGATCTCGTCGCAAAGGTCCTGACGAGCCAAATGAATGATGGTATGATGGGCGCCCAATGATGTATGCGCGAAATGAAGAACAAAGGGATGTTTGGGGGTGTCGCAGTGATCGACGCTAAAAATGAACAACGAATATAGTTTATCCACAAATGGACGGTTGGGAACGTGACGAAAAAAAATACTGCTACCTGGGCCACGGAGAACGAACGGGTGGCGAAAAAAGGGGGGGTGGCCAGGTCTGTGACGAACGAAGGGTATGTCATATGATCACTGGGGTACAGATGATCAATCTATTCCCGGCTGCCAATGATTCGCAAGAGCATCTTGCCGCCGTAGGTCGCAATGGCGTCGTCCCAGTCATCCTGTGACGAAATGAAATGCAACGCGGCGCCCTTGGCATGTGCAGACGACAAGGAACCCGCGCGGGGTCTCACGCTCCCTGCCCTCGAATTTTCGGTGGGAGCTGGGGCTTGCGCCAAGAGAGCGATGGCGAACGACTCGCAAATGGTCGAATTGTCGGTCTGCATAAATTTGTCGTGAATGTGTCGACGGAGGTCGTCGAATGCGGTGTAGCGAGGCAGGCGGAGCATAACGATGTTGTCCTCATGAATGGCCTTGATGGACAACGTCATGGGGTTTCTGCTGGATGACGTCGATCCGCTGGATACCGAAGTCGTGAAAGAAGAGCGACGGTCCGAGAACCTGGAAAACGAGCTCAAGGTCGCGGTAGAGCTGGAAGGTGCTTGTGAGAAGCGATACACCAGCTCGTCCGGGGCCGGTGTCTCTGGGAAACCATCTGGGGTCGGAGCGCGCGGTCGGATTAGATCTGGACATCGTCAGCGCTAATGAACATACGACACTTGGAAATGTCGCTACATACCACAGAAGTAGGCATCAAGGATATCGCCTTGATCTTCGGAGTCGTTTTCCCACCATGATTCGTGCCTATCCCAGGATTCCTCCGAGTGCGAGAGTGATCGCTGCGCATGGTTCGTTAATGACCTTGAAGGTCGTTCGCTGCGTGGAATCACTGCATCAACAGAGGCGTTGGTCACTAATGATGCCATGCTAGATACAGAAGCCCTAGGCCGGCAGCGAGGCTCGGGGGTAGGACTTGACAAACAATAATCCACACCGAGCTCGTCCAGATAGGCAGTTGCTCTCAGCGTCGCCGAAGAGGTCCTTGAGTACCGTGACAAAGATCGTGCTAAAGTGATGGTGAGTGGCGCGAAGTATAGAAAGAACGGCACTGCTTACTCGATGGCTCAGAGGGCGACGCAGATGGTTGCGGAGCATCGGATAGTGAAGGGACATAAATCCTGGCGTTGCGATTCATCCTACTAACAACGGATTCGGACCGTTTTCGCGACAAAACCTTATCTGGGTCTGATTTCGGTGAGGAAGAGAGCTCGCGACCCTCGGGGAGCGATTCCAGACAATACGAACGTCGTTCACCGACGAGGACGTGGGGGTTGTGTTCGAATCTGAGCGACACCTCTTGCGACGCGATGACAGGTTGCCGAGAATTCGGTGGAAGTTGTCGAGGTATAGTAACAGGTGTCGAGGGCAAAGAACACGAAGAATGAGAGTCGGAAGATGAACCTCTGGATCTGGTGGAGCGAGCCTCCTGTTTCCGGTCTACCAATCTGCTCGGTCTTGGTGGATTAACACAGTCTTCCGAGGATGACGCATCCGAATGGGCATAAGTTCCGAGGGGCACTCGTGCTCTCTCCGGTTCTTTTCCTTTTGCTGGAGATAATGAATTTACGGAGTGCGAAGAGGGTGAAACAGGGAAGGCGGAAAGTATGCTGGGAGATAGGGAAGGACGTGCTCGATCGGCGGTAACAGGATTCTTTAAGGACGCTGCTTTGCGAGTCAGATCGATATCCCTCCTCCAAATACCGAAAAAGTCAGAGAAGGTCAAAGTAGTTTTGATCTCTCTGATGAGCACTGGCAAGTCGTCTTGCAACAGGACATGCATCATCTTCTGGATTTCTTCATACCGTTGATTGATGGTTTCCTGACTGGCACGAAAGAAAGTTCCCTTCTTGCTGAGCTTTGGTATATATTGATGTATGTCGCGAGCGACGTCATTGGGATCTGGTCCAAAAGGGAGAGACTCCCAGGAGGCAGCTTGGTCACTGTGAATATAAACACCGTTTTTCTTGACACCCTTTCCAGCGGCGAGACGACTGCGCTTTTCTCTTGCTGCGCGAGCGTATTCTACCTCGAGAGCGTCTTGAAAGTATAAGCAATCCTCCCATTTACGCCAGACATCGTACTCGTTGATGGAAGTAGTGGATCCACCAGACGAGCTCGTATGAGTCATGATCGAGGCATTGTCGTCCTTGATCGGGTGAATGCGGAAACCATAGCTGTAGCCGCTGCCTGCAGAACAAAGTGAGCTTCAGGGTCGTTGACGGGGTAATGCAATGCGGGCAACCGACCATGCTTTTCTGGAGGAAGTAGTGTGACATGAAAGGTTTTCGGTGGACGCTTGTAGACTGCTCTTTTCCAAGCCTAAGGAAATGATGAGTGGGGTGCATCTAGCGAAAAAGTTTCAACACTGACGTCTGCAGCGATCGGATTCTCTGATGTCCAAGCGCCACCCTAGAGTGGAGATGAGGGACTAGACCTCCAAGCAACGACTACACACACCTTGACATCGGGCATGGTCAAACAAGTTTCTCAGACGTGTTTCGAGACAACTGGATGTCGGATCAGCGACCCAGGGGTCGAGTGGACCGAGGTATGAGCTCACTGTTTGCCTGCTACTGAGATGAGGAGCAGGTGGTGAACGGAAAGACTGTTGGGAAACGACAGAGGATGGCTGTTAATATAAATAACCAGCTGTGAGCCAGAGTGTTCACATGCTGCAGGACATGTAGTACGCACCAGACCTGACCGACTCACGATGAAGGTTTTCCCGGGCAAGTACTGCTAGGGCGGAGTCAACTTGAAGTATACTCTGCCCGAGCAAGCCAGGGAGTGATGGGGCGAGAAGAAGATGGTCCGAGCTGTGTCAAGGTCATGTTTTCTGGCCGGAGTCTGTCTGTGGACCGGTTTAATTGTCTCGACTACACGTGGTCCCCTTTTGTTATCTGGCACAATAAGACATCCTCAGTTAGCCGAGTCAGCCTCACACGGACACTTGCCAGGCACTGCGTGTCATTGGTCGAACCAAGTCTATGTGTACACGGTACTAACTCACTCGGAACCGACCTTGAGCAACATCTTGACTGTTTCGTCGTCTACCATCCGCCCTCGCGAGGTCATCCTACCCTCCTGCAGCCTCTCCAGTCCGTTCCGTATACTCTCCATATGGACGTGGAGTGGTAACTTGCTTTCAAGCAGACCAGGAGCGGCAACTCTCTCCCGTAGAACTTCTAGATCATCGCTCATCGCGTGTAGCGTCCGCAGCGCAGCCTTGACATGCGCCACCGCCTGCTTCCTATACTCCCCGAGGTCATTGAGCAACGCTAGTCGGTCACCATAGTCCCGCACAGCCTTCTTGTTTCCGCCTAGTCTTGTCCAGAGTTCACCAAGAAGTTTATCCCTCTCAATGGCAGTGTGTTTGTCTTCCCGAGTAATCATCTCATACAGCGTGCCAATGTCCGCATCCAGTCGTTCGAGATTCTGCCAAGAAACTTCGGCTTCAATTATGAGCCTCGCTATGGCTTGTTCTGATTCGTCCATCGCAAGGGTGAAGGCGTCGGTGATAATTTCTTCAGCGGTGGGTCCTAACCTGATTGGGGAAATGGCCCGCAGCAGGGGGGAAGGGGCCTTTTTGTGTGCACTCCCAATGGTAGCCATCGCGTAATTATTCAGTGCCATCACTCTGAACAGAACAATAAGTAGACCTATCCCAAACGGTGGAGAACCACGCACTCATCGATAGCGCCAGCGACTTTTGCGTCGAGTTTACTCAGCCCTCGGCCAGTCCTCTTTGCATCCATTCCTATCGTATGAAGCATGTCTGCAATATTATCTTTCGACTTGAGGTCGCTGTACCGTACCAAGAGCGAGAGATCCTGAGTCGCCATCTCAGCCCTCAGAACATCGATGGACAACTGCGAGCCACCAGCTGATTCCCCAACAAGTTGCTCAAAGGTAGAGCCCTGTATGTTGACGAGCTTCTCAAAGTTTACCGAAGGAGCCGGTTTGTCGGGGAGACACAACGCGCTCTTCGATACTCCTGGGACGATGCACAAAGGAGAGAGGGCAGTCCGGATTGTAGACGTCATGCGCGACACCGCCCACGCCAACATGTAGAAAAAGAGAAGCCACGAGAGCGGCCTCCGCATTTTCTCGATCGAGCCTTTGAAGACGTCAAAGGCATATACGGCGGTGAAGCGAACACCATCCGTGAGGGCTTCCTGGAGTTCCTCTTTCCTCACAGTGGGGACTTTCTTGCGTCCCTTGACAGAAGGGTTCCTTGACGGGGTTGGAGAGGCGTGGAATGTGGTTTTACTTTGGGTTCGTCGCTTCTTGCGCGAGGAGAGCGTGTTTGTTGTTTGAGAGCCGCTCGCGCTGGAAGTCGTAGCCTCGCGCTGAGAGGCTTGTTCAGCATCCGAGACGTCCTCCCAATCCTCCTGGACATCGTTAGACAGCTTGGTGCTCTGAATAAGAGCGATACCACGCTGACAGTATGAGGGCTACGTACTTGGTCGTTGTTTTCTCGTGGTTGGGAAATGTGCATGGCTGCAGCTGGGCTGCGGTCTGTCCTGCTTAGCGGCGAATCTCACAAAAGTATGCTGCAAGTTGCGTTCAAGACTTCAAGCTTCAAGTACAGTGTGAGCGGAACGCGTGTTAGCCTCGTGTCCTGAGAGCGGCGTGCTCTGTTTGCTCAATCGTGCGACTCAGTTTCTTACCACCCCCCGATGCTCGCTTTTTCCTTCCCAGTCAAATCAAAACCTCGAGCGCACTCTTGTCCAGTCAGAGCTCGTGTCCATGTCACGGAGCTGCGGCGCACCGAGTGCAGGTTGGATCTATATACAGTCGTCTTTGGTGGTCCTCGAGCCTCTAGCGCTCAGCGGGTATGCTCAAGTCAGTTTCTCGTGCGTAAATTCGTCATTGATGCCAGTGGGGAGGAACGTATAATGGTCACTGATATCGGTCCCATGGAGACATGCACGTATGAAGCCCCGCCGATGGATTATGCCTGGTACTGTAAACGAATCTACACAGCGATGAGCATGGTCATCCTACTTGTCACGATCGTTCCATTCTTGCTAGGCTGTCGCAGTGATTCCCATGCTCGGACTATCATGTCATTTCTATGTCTCCGTTCTCGCCATCATCACTAACCTCTTCCCACTCCCCGTCATTGCCATCCTCTTCTTCCAGTGGGGACGGCTGGATGCCGAGTGCATCCAAAGAGCCGATAAGCTCCTTGACGTGTTCGACTAATGGTATATCTGGGTGCCCCTGGGATGCGTGCAGCTACGAGAGACCACAGACCACAACGCGTCAACGCTACTGCTACCAACAATCAGGAAAGACGACCCACCGTCTGACATGTTTCCAAACAATCCCGAGCATCCCTAGCCATATCCTGCCATTCCAACTCTCGCACGCCCTCGTCCAGTCCGACGGTCGCAGCGACGTCGTCTTCCTTTTTGCGTTCGGCTAACAACCACCAAGTCCAGCCCATGAGGTACCATCCCTCGATGTTGGTATCATCGGTCGCGAGTACGCCTTCGAGGAGGGTGAGTGCATCTGGGTAAGCACCACACTCCAAGAGCAGCTTTGCACGCGCGATGCGCGTCTGGATGGGTAGCGCGTCGAGTAAGAGGTGTACGTGGGATCGCGGATCGGCCGTCGCCGCGTCCGGGTCGTCTTGGACCGGGGACGATGGGAAGGTCCGAAGCGCGAGCAGAGCCTCGTCTGGTTTTTCCTGTGAGAGCCGGACGCTGGCGAGCGTCTGGAGCGCCTCCAAGTGTTGGGGATCGATCTGAAGGGCGTGCGAAAGGAGGGCATCGCATGTGGTCGATGCGACTGGGTCGACGCTACCAAGGACAGATGGGCGGATGAGCGATGACGAGGATGATGGCGAAGAGAATTAGAAAATGGTGCTTGCCATAGATCGTACTCTGGATCCATCCAGATTTCTATCATACCGAGATAGGCGCGGACGATGTTGCCTTTGATCTCGGCGTCGTCGTCATCCTCGGATGCGTTTCCGGTCGAGATGGATTTTCCTTTGAGTTGCGTCTGGAGGAGATCGATCGCGGATTGGTAGTGCGCAAGGGCAGCATGCGGGTCGTCCGTGAGCTGTGCAAGATACAGATAGGCAGACGGTGGAGGGGGCGATGGAGCATCGGGATGAGGGGGTACAAGGGTAAGGAAGATCTAGGGCAGCATCTCAGTATATCTTGGTGGAGGGTGCGCAAGTAAATGTCGACATACCTCCTTTGCACTGTCAACGTCTCCGGTCTCCAACAGGGTGACGGCGAGCATCTCCCGAGCCTGGCTCTTTTCTGTGGACGTGGCATCCTCCCTAGCGAGTACGCGCTCGGAGAATTTGCGGGCGAGGGAGTAGTCGCATTGAACGATGAGGTCCTGGGCTTTCGAGAGCAGCGACGAAATGGACGGGGTTGATGGAGCTGTCGTCGATGCTGATGCTGTTTTCTTTTGTCTTGTCCGAGTACGAACCATGAGGACGATCAGATATCAAGCGGTTGTTTGTTTCCAGGTAAACACAACTCAGTTGCCGCCAGTTACTTCAAGCACTCATCACACAGAGGTGGTACAACAACGACCAAGCGTAAGTGTACCTCGTCGTAGAAACCGAAGTTTGTTGAAAACTTGCAGATGAATGCTACCGCTGCCATTCCATGCCATTAACGGGGCACTTGCCAAATTGTGACTCAGCCTTTGGAAACTCCAGGCTCGCGGTTCGCCGTCGTTTCCCCCCCGGATCAGATCGTTCAAATGTTCATGTTTCACTGGGAGAGAGTCGGAGATACTATCGATGTTACAAACGGGGCTTCCTGGGAGGGCGCTGGCACAGCACTCTCCGTCTTTTCAAACTGTGCGGCGATAACCCAGAGACCCCATGATCATGTCCTTTGCATCGTCCACTGCACTGTCTCATATCTGGAACGCTCTTGGTGTTCCATCAACCAGAATTCCTATCGACGGCGCTACGTTTATATCGCTTGTCCTCCCTCCAGTGGCTTTCTATATCGCATCAGCTGTGTTGGCCGTTACACCCCAGACACACTCTGTCCGAGTTGCGTTATGGCCACTCATCGCGTTGTTAGCATTCCGTGCAGTCCTTTCCGTGGACATGTCACATGGCAAACCTGAGTACTCAGGACTCGACACCTTCTTTGCAGTAAGTGTCTGATCCTCTTTAAGCGTCCCTAGAAGGCAGACTTATGTGGATCTCCCTCCAGCTTTTCATGTTTTCTAGTGCCACCCGTAGCCTGGGCTGGACATTGGCGAAAGGTCCACTTGTGCGACATCTCCGTCCCCGGAATAGTCCTCCGTCAACCATCATGGATGCCCTTGACCTCCTCTCGTCTTATCGTGGTTACGGCTGGGAGTGGTCACGTCGGTTGTACGTTCCGCGCGAAACCCGTCCGGCAAACCGCATGGCGTTCGCTTTATATGCATCCGTTTCTGCGGTTGCACATGCCTTTATATGTATCGTCTTCTACCTAGCAGCATGCACGATGCTCCCTTTGGGAGTCGGAGATGTCCCCGGAGGATCGACTCTTTTCGATGAAACCCTTCCTTTCTGGTTGCGATTCCCTCGAGCATGCATCATCTCCGTTCTCACCGCCATCACAACCTACGGTGGCATGCAGATGTTTTACGACCTATGTACCATCGCTGGCGTTCTCGTCTTGGGACAAGATCCTGCTCAGTGGCCTCCAGCATTCGATTCCCCATGGTGTGCCACGTCACTGACTGACTTTTGGGGTCGCGGATGGCACCAGTTTTTACGCCAGGTCTTCCTCCTCGTAGGCGGTTACCCCCTTTCCTTGATTCTGGGTCGCGATGGCATCATCATTGGAGCGTTCCTTGCTTCGGCACTTTGGCACCACATCATCGTCCTCACGCTCGATAGTCGGATGGAATATTGGTGGATGTTTGTTGGGTTTGGGATGATGGGCCCTGGTATCCTTGCTGAGCGGGCATTTTATCGGGTGACGGGGAGGCGCGTGGGTGGGGTGGTAGGGTGGATCTGGACGATGGCGTGGCTTCTCGTGTGGGGTAACGTGTTCTTTGAAGGATTCGCCAGGTTGCCGATGGATCGCTCGATCTTGGATAGCGGCGTGCCGCAGGCGCAGATATTAGTTGGGCGTTTGGTGGGGCATTTTGATGACTGGTTGCATTCCATTCGATGAGTTGGCAGGTGCGCTCTTACTTTCGTAGTCGGGTATGACTCTCCTCACTGATTTCCTACATAGTTGCAGAAAGGAACTCAATTTTGACAACATTTGACATTGGAAAATGAATCGCAAACCGGACCAAACGGAACACAGACTGTACAAAAACGGTCCAGGGATCTTAGTACAGTATACGTGCGCCGGCGCACAAACCAAATCTCGATCGACTGTCTTGGCCTTTCCAGCGTTGTAGCTTGATCAACTTGAAATAGATGGGATGAATGACTACGAAGAGTATCGTAAAGTGGTTCGGATAATGGAACCTGTCTGCGGTCGGTACGCCAGTGACTCCCACTGTCTCGACGGACGAGTCCCAGACAGTTGAGCTGTGCGAGGTAGGGTGACGGGGTTCTAAGGATCTCTGTGGATGTCTGTGAAACGAATCTTCAACATACCTCATTTGCACCGCCAACGTCTTCGATCTTTAAGAGGACGGCGGCGAGCATCTCCCGGGCTTGGGCCATTTCTGTGGACGTGGCATCAGACTCCCTAGCGAGTACACGCTCAGGCGAGGGGGCAGTCTCGGCGATGAGGACCTGCGCTTTCGAAAGGACCGACAAGCTGGACAGGTCTGATGTTGTTGTTGCTGATGCTGATGCGGTATGCGCAGACTTTTCTGTTGCCTTGTCCTGGCAGGTCACCCTCTGTTGCTCAATCAGGTCAGTAACACCACTTCAGTCCGGAGGTGCAGCCAGTTGGAAATGGAACCCACTCCTTTGCTGTATTACGCTCGCTCACTGGCATCATACACGCAGAGGTTATAGTGACTCAGAGTAAGCATACCCCGTCATAGAAATAACCGAGGCTTGCTGAAAAGAAAACACATCGCACCTTGATGCCACTCCATGCCATTAACTGGCCATTGGAACTGCCGCGCGGTCCCTAGTCACCATCCCGACGGATCAGTCTCAGACTCGTATGTAAGTGGGCCCACAATGTGCAAATCTTTTACGTTGGGATCTGGTAGCCGAAGGTGCCACAGATTTCAAGTTCGGCAGCGTCGGCACTGCGCTTTTAAAACTGCAGGGCGATTTAACCCAAGGGTCCCAAAGGACCCATTATGTCCTCTACATCCTCCACTACACTGTATCTCTGGAACGCTCTTGGTGTTCCGTCGACCAGGATTCCTATTGACAGCACTACATTCATATCGCATGTCCTTCCTCCAGTAGTCCTCTACTTTGCATCAGCGGTGTTGGCAATCACTCCTCAGACGCACGCTGTCCGAGTCGCGTTATGGCCACTCATCGCGTTGTTAGCGTTGCGTACAGTGCTTTCCGTGGACATGTCATCTGGCAAGCCTGAGTACTCAGGACTTGACGCTCCCTTTGTAGTGAGTGCCTCTTGACACAATCCTCTTTAAACATCCCTAAGGACAGACTTACACGGACTCCCCCCCAGCTCTACATGTTTTGCGCTGCCACCCGTAGCCTGGGCTGGACATTGGCGAAAGGCCCATTTGTGCGACACCTTCGTCCCCGGAATAGTCCTCCGTCAACCATCATGGATGCCCTTTGCCTCATCTCATCCTATCGTGGTTACGGCTGGGATTGGTCACGTCGGTTGTACGTTCCGCGCGAAACCCGTCCAGCAAACCGCATGGCTTTCGCTTTATATGCATCCGTTTCTGCGGTTGCGCATGTCTTTATACATGGCGTCTTGGACCGAGCAGCCACGACAATGCTCCGTGTAGGAGTCGGAGAAATCCACGGATCGACTCTTTTCGATGAAACCCTTCCTTTATGGCTGCGATTCCCCCGAGCGTGCATCATTTCAATTCTTACCGCCATTGGGACGTATAGCTATGTGCAAGTGGCGTACGACCTATGCACCGTACTTGGCGTTATTTTCTTGGGACAAGACCCTGCTCAGTGGCCTCCAGCATTCGATTCCCCATGGCGCGCCACATCACTGAGTGACTTTTGGGGTCGCAGATGGCATCAGTTTTTCCGCCAGGTCCTCCTCCTCCTAGGTGGTTACCCCCTTTCCTTGGTTCTGGGTCCCAGTGGCATCGTCATTGGGGCATTCCTTGCTTCGGCACTGTTCCATCAGGTCTTTTTGCTTACAATCGATGGCCATGGAGAATTTTGGCGGATGCTTGTCGGGTTTGGGATGATGGCCCCCGGTATCCTTGGTGAGCGGGCGTTTCATCGGTTGACGGGGAGGCGCGTGGGTGGGGTGGTAGGGTGGGTCTGGACGATGGCATGGCTTCTCGTGTGGGGTAATGTGATATTGGATGGGTTTGCAAGAGTGCCAATCGATCGGTCAACCTCGATTGACAACATAACCCTGGTGCGGACCATGGTAGAGCGTTTGGCGACGAGTCTTGACAACTGGTTGCATACCATTTGATGAGGAACAGGAACCCTTCCGAGTCTCAAACTCCTAGTAACTCTTATTCGTGGCGTACAATTAGATCTTCATTCAAGTTGAAGTTCCCGTGACCTAATACTGTACAGACTCACTGACTTCCCGCTGAATGCAAGCGTATCAGGTCATGTAATGGCGTGCAGAGTCTGATCAAGGGGTCATACTGTACCAGATAAAGTTCGGCAGGGTCATGTGGGCTCACTGGAAGGCACAACACCTCATCAAGTAAACGAGGCTGGGGTAATAGCCACAATAGAAAAACACGAAATACAACACTTACATTCTATCTAGCACTCCAGACGACGAACAACAGAGATGGGCGCGACAGTAGCAAAATGTCAATAT
>JBBPJP010000193.1:0-39254 GCA_038088775.1 Boletus barrowsii
GTACGTGCCTCAGTGGCGCGATCCTTGGGTATCGCCCAAGGAAAAAGTAAGAATACGCACATTGTAGGCGTAGGGCAGGTCCGGGAGCGTGTGGAGCGAGGCGACGGTGCCTTGCCTGACGAACGCCCGCGTGAGAGATGGTCTTACCGCGGTTCTAGTAACGATGGACAGCATGGTGAAAGACAAAAGACAAGGGCGATGATGATAAGGACAGCTAGTACCAGCTCGTGGAATCGACGTGGATGCAGTCTCGCGTTTTGTGGATAACGTCATACCCAGCGGCATATTTTAATTATTTCCCTTAGTTTGAAACTCCGACGAACCAAATTTGCCCTAGTCTCTTACAGTTCGTCAATTGAGATCATCTCCCCAGTTGACTGCAGTCATGCTCATAAAACTTTATACCGTCGAGGATTCATAATAACCTTGATTTGATAGAAGGCGCAGCGACAGGCGATACAGCGATGTGACACGAACTGTCCGTCGACGCAAACTTACACTTTTATTCCTTCTATCAGCTAGGTAATCGCAATCTCGTCCACAAACCAACGTTTGAGATCGATCGAAACGTTTTACATTCATTTTAACCTAGTTCACTAATCAACACGCCGAGCGACAACAGAAAAAAATTTACGCGGACGAAAACGGACGAAAAGTAATAATGATCAGTTGAAAGAAAAAAGACAGACAATAACTCAAAGAAAGAAAAGTCAAGGAATAGACGGGCAATTCATATCGCAGCAAAGAGGAATAAAAAAATAAAAAGGCTTCATCGACCCCATCCATTGCTCCCAGCTCGACCTCGTGACCGTGCTTGCGGAGCCCATTGTCGGTCACTACGCTCCCAATCCACTCGATCCCGGTCCGCGGACGGTCCCCGTGGGATATATTGAGAACCCCCGTACGGCGGCCGAGGGGGTACGTACGGATGCGTCGGCTGAGTCATACTCCCTCGTAGAGCACGGGGCCCACTTGGAAGTGGACGAGAAGATATCGGCGTCGGTGTGGGACCGACGTTGTTCGATAGCGGAGAACGGGAAAGCGGGGGAACGGGCCGGCGAGGGACAGGCATTGTCGAGGATGAGGTAGGCCCGAAGCTTGGTGATGATGGAAGGACGGCACCGAAAGAACGCGGTTGCGTGGGTGGTGTATGTGAGGATGGCAAATGGGATTTTGGTGGAGTGGAGTTAGTAATCTCGCCATCTTCGTGTGAGGGGCGGCGAGAAGTTGGAATACTCGACGATGAGGACGCGACGTAGGCATGCGGCAGTGAACTCGCATTGGGCGTAGAGCTAGAAATGCCAGCCGAATTTGATCGTGAGTTGACAGCAGAAGTAGACGTTGATGTCGACATGGAGGTTGGTGTTGACGTAGAAGCCGGGGTCAAAGGGGGAGCCGATCCAGGTGTAGTGCCTATGGGAGTGGTACGGTCAATCGTCGTCGTGTCGCTCGTCTGCCTGGTCGTCAATGGCGGCGGCGGCGGCTCGGGAGCAAAGCTCACAACGTCAGGCGTACGATCATCGGTACCAACAAGCCCGCTCGGTACCATCGCATCCATCATCTCTATTTTGGTTATGAGCGTCATTGGAGGTTTGCGGTCAATTTGGGTCTGCATCTGTTCTGCCCCTGAAACACGTGACGTAATTGATGAATGCGCAGGGTGCTGTGGTGTTGGTAGGGGGGCCGAAGCCGTGGTCGCGTTGATTATGGAGGGTGATTGTACCGCTGCGGACCGTTTGTTAACTTCCGCCGTGACTGTCTTGTCGATACATCGCAGATCGCGAAGAACATCGTGCCCATGCACATTAACGCCGTCAAACCCATTCGCGTTGACATAGATTGGCTCAGAGGTGTCTAGAACATCCTCCTTGACGTCCACCATCTTCACGTCTCGACCGTTGACAGCCCCCCCGGAATCGGAAGTCGGCACGGTGCTGACATGCTCGCTTACAAGGTCGTGTTTAACGTCAACGTTGGGGCTGGGTGGCAATACAGGACCATCAGGGGTCGCAGGTGAACCAAGCGCTTTCGCCGCCATTTCCTCCTCTCGTTGCTTCTTCTTGCGTAGCGCAAAGTCCTTGAGCGACATCTTGACCTTGGGAGGTGGTGGGGGCGATGGTTCTCGCGGTGGCTGCGGAGGCGCAGGATCAATAATCATCGGTTCATCTTGTGACGTCGTCTCATTGACGTTAGACACCGTGAGCAATGAATTATTTGTAGGCGTGGTTCCGTCCTCGACAGATAGAATAATTTGAGGCCGGGAATCTGGGGGCGCTTGGGAGGGGGACCCGGGCTCAAGTAGCATGTGCTCGTCCTCCGCAACATGATTAATCCTGCCCTCAGGGGACGTGGTAATCGAGGGACCACAGCCATCATGCGCTTGGTTATCTCCGACGACGTCAACTTCAACATCCATCGCATCGCGGCCCCGAGGCGAAGCTTCCTTTTCCTCCACGGTCCCAGTCGCGTTACTCGAGACACCATCATGGGCATCAAGCGGCTTCGAGTTATCCGACGTCGCTCTTCCTCTCAGCCGGGGCATCCCGTTCAATATTTCGGGAGAAGCGAACCGAACGCGATGCACATCCCCATTTGTAGGACACCCCTTCTCCACGTCCGATGCAGGGTGTATCTCGTGTCCTGACTCGGGAGAAGACCTCTCGGCAGGTGTATCGCGTGATCCATCGGGAGAAGCGAGGGTCACCATTGGTGCAGAAAGAGGCGTGGGTAATGAAGGCGGCTCGTTTTGCGGATGCACATGGAGGGGTTTAGACGGTCTATGAGGTGGGGAAGAGGCGTAATTGTCGGAATCACGTGTGAGGGCGGATGCGGAAGTGGTTATCGACGCGGATTCGTTAAGACTGTACAATACGGGCGGATGGGGTGTAGATGATGCATCCGGTGAGTGGAGGGAGAGCTTTGAGAAGGTGGTGGAGGGCGACACGCCAGGAACCAGAGGTGAGGGATGTGA
Organism: Boletus barrowsii; assembly: GCA_038088775.1. NCBI lineage: Eukaryota > Fungi > Basidiomycota > Agaricomycetes > Boletales > Boletaceae > Boletus > Boletus barrowsii. Next base: position 2,972 of record JBBPJP010000193.1, read on the forward strand.
CTGCACAGGCGATTGCGTTGCAGGCGAAAAAGACATTGAAGGGGATAGAGTGTCATAGTCAGCTTGTGACGCCAAAGAGGAACGCGTGACGGCCGGATGAGGAGGGGCTGGAGTAGCGGAGAGAGTCCCTTGACTAGGTGTGGGCGTTTGACTCGATCGTTCCGATGATACAGATGTCGACGTCTGAGGTATCCACGTAGCAGAGACACTGTTCTTGTCCCACTGAACGGAACTACGAGGAGACGCGCTACTCGCCGCTTGAGCATGCGCAAGAGACGAGACAGTGGTCGGATCGAGCGAGGCAGGCATCGGCGGGGGTGGCATCTGCCGTGTATCTATCCGGCTCACGGTGAAAATGACTGAAACGCCGCTGTTCATGTATCCACTTACCGTCCAACCCATCAGCTTCTGTCTCCGTATCGAAGTCTGTCTCCTGCCCATCTGCACCGTCTTCCCCATCATAGTTCTGCTTAGGACGATTACCCTTGTCACTGCCACTGCTTCCCTCCGCAGCACCGGAAACAGAGATCGGACTCTCCGCAATAGTATCAGGGGGACTTCTCCATCTTTCATGCGCTTTCCAACTCTCAGTCGGTGTCGAATGGTCGAGGAGCAAATTTCCATGCGGTGGTTCCATTTGGTCAACTGGATGTCGAGACCAAGCCTTACGCATCCGCGGAGGCAGCGTACCCGGGGAAGCAGCGACATTCATATCGTCCTCGTCTGTCATTCATAAAGATTAGATGAGTGACCTGACCACAGGCAACGACCAAAAACGAGCAGGCGAGCAAACCAAAAAAGGAGTGCGTATATTCCACCAAAGAACCACTCACCGTCAGCCACCTGCGCCTTGCCTTTTCCTTTACCACCCACATGTGGATCCTCCTCTGACCTGACTTCAGGAAACGCGTTGAGACTCGACGGCACAATCTCCACTCCGCCCCACCCCCCATTCATTGGTACCTTTTCCCGCGTCCTGAATTCCCGTCTAACACCTACCAACGGCCCCAAATCAACGGGCCCCTTTGCCTTTGACTTCAGCGACGACGAAGACGCAGCACTGCTCGCATCCTTTCCTCCGTTGACATGTACCGGATCCTGTACTTGGCCTTTTTTGCGCACCTTGCGCTTCTTGACCCGTCGAGTCCGGCCGTCGACTTTAATTGTCGATTCCATCTCAATGTCCACGTCCACATTCACACCCAAGCCCCAATTGCGACTCGGACGTGACTCAGACTGGCCATCCCCTTCCACATCAACCTCCCCCTCACCATCGTCCCAATCTTCGCTAGCACAGTTGACTTCGGACGAGTCACCGTCGGATCCCTCAGAAGTCGTCTCCCCACCGGGCCACGGCCAGCGTCCTTCGACAACTTGTTCCATAACACGAACAGCGCAGTCTCGAGTTGAAGAACCGCAGGCACAGGTCGTAAACGTGCTGCTCAGAGCATGAAGAATCGACGTAAATTGAGCACGGAGGTGCTGGAGGTGGGCTGGGCTGTATATACGTACGTCCAACGCGATGTCGAGAATAATTATGAAAAGGGAAGTCAGCAATCGAAATTTGGACAAGCATATGAAAATGCGCTGGAAGACAGACTCACGCGAACAGTCCAGGGCTTTCCATCAATGCAGGTAACATATGCACCGCATGGCCGTCGTCCCACTCCCAGCCCAAGATGATCTCCTCGTCCGCTTTCAGGTCCCGTAATGCGAACAGCGCAAAAGAGAGACTAGTCGGGTCTGCTTCAGACGCGGATGTCGAAGGGCCATCGTCTTGGTCGGACGAATCTGTCGTCTGTTGGCCTGGCGTCTGCCGCGATGTTGGAGGGGTAGGCGTAACGTTGACGGTTTGCGATGGCACATCAACCTCGGAAACGGTATTACCGTCGGACGCCGCCTTCGCACAATCAGCCTTGTGCCGCATCCCTTTCCCCTTCTTTCCACTACAGATGACGGGCCGCACTACGGCGTTTGGCCAACATCCACACCTCGCCCATCTTGCTTTACCATCCGCATCATCTTCCTTGGCCGCACCGACTCCATTTCCTTTCTCGCCTGAATCAGGAGGGCCAGGGACGCCTCCAACGCCCCGCGCGTCCAATCCAACCTCCCACCCGCCCCCGACGAGCCTCACCTGAGGTTTTCCCATGCCAAGATGGGCGTACCCATTTAGCGGGTCAGCCAGATACGCAGCAGAGGGAACAATCGCGGCCGTATAAGGTGCCAGGAGAGTGGTCGCCGGTATCGTATCGTTTGGTTTGGAGGACGAAATTGTGTTTGTGGAGGATGTAAGAGGGGACCTGGCGTATGGGCGTGGTTGCGATGAACTAGGTACAGGGGTAGTCATGTAATTGGATATAGGCGGTGAGGGATAAATAGAGGTATGCGAGAAAGGTGAAGGATCCGAAGCAGCATGTAATCTGGGAGATGGAGGACGGAGATGCGCGGATGTACATGTCGTCGAAGCTAGGTTGGAGCAAGACATGGATGAGTCGGTCCGTAGCACAGTCTGAGGGACGAATACGTCCTCAGCATTTCCGTCCATTATCACAGGTGTCGTATTATCAAGAGGGGACATGGAATAACCATATCGATCCTGGTACCTGCAGGGTCATTAGCAGATGGATATATGCATACAAACAACGGAAAGGAATAAATTACCCTTGCGAGTCAACCCTTGCGTATCCTCCATCATTATAAGTTTTCGGTGGTGGATGTACGAATGGCGATGGCGGATTGAGCGCAGTGACACCTCTCCAGGCTTTTGCGACGCGGAGCAATTGGGCGTAAACCGCAGGGTTTGGGTAGATATCTGGAGGAAAAGTAACCGGCGTTGGGGGTAGGTTGCTGGACACAACTGATCCATTTCCATTAGGATGCGATATGCGCGAGCTGCTTGCATGGAGTTGCGTCGAGGTATGGCCCGTGGAAGGGATAGATGGGGATGAGGGATTGGAAGGTGAGAGTATCGACGAGCGCCTCTTCTTCCTCGACGAACCAGAGCCCTCGATGGCAGCAGCAACAGCACTCCCCCTCCTTGATTTTCGTTCTGCGCCAGGACTTGTCTTCCTTCTCGATGGTGGCTTCCCAACACTTGCCTCGTCCACCGCCAGACTCCCGCTGATTCCATTAACAACCGTTGCCCCAGGTGCCCCTCCATTCGCCCCGTGTGAAGCCTTCATGCGCATAGCCTTAAACCTCCCTTTTTGAGTCTTGACCGCTCGTTCTTTATCAACCTCCAGAGTGGGATCACATACCCAACACTTCCAGAATTCGGGTACCTCCCCACCTTGGACGATGCCGAAACAGGCTGCATGACACCATCGTGAACAGTCGTCACAGGCGATCGAAAAGCCATCGTCATAAGTCAACCCGCAGATGCACGAGATGGCATCTGAGTCTGGCGGAGGTGGCGCATCAGAAAAAGCGAGTGGATGCTGCGATGTAGATGGTGATGTAAGGGGAAGTTGAGAAGTCGGAGGTGTTTGTGGGGGAAAAGATCCGGAGAGAATGGGAGAGAACGGATGTTGTTGAGGCTGTCGTTGCGAGGGTACCGACGAGGATTTCGTGGACACACTTGGGAGTGACCGGTTCGGTATGATGGGTGGCGTCGAGGATGTCGCGAGAGGATGGGGAGACGGACGCTTGGCGGACGACCCGTCTTTCGAAATGTATGGGATTAGTGGCGCCGCAGTTGTTGATGAGAGTGCTGGTGATGGCTGTTTCCGTTTGACAGGAACGAGTGAGGGTGGGAGTGCGGACTGGAAGACATGTGGGGCACTTGTTCTATCGACAGCAATGCCAACGGTACTCGAGGCCAGGGACGGTCCATGTGCGTGGGCAACGTGGTGATGAGGGTGCGGTTGTGGTTGGGACTGGGGGGCGTTCAAGGGAGACAGACCGAGCAGACCAAGGGCAGCTTCTGTCGCATCGCTGTTCATCACACCCACGAGATACACCAAAAAAAACACCTGAATGAGTCGTCCCGGTGTTCCAGTCGTCGTCGTCGACGTCGATTGTGAGTGCTGAGCGTTTTTCTCGTTGCCGTCGTTGTTGCTACTGGCAAGACGCCTCCTCGCAGCACTGACCGCTTCGCCGAGAGTAAACTGCGAGATCCCTTTGAGCTCGACGAGCTCGACAACGAGCAGACCAGAAAGATGAGAGTGGCGAAAGAGTTGGAGGTTCCCTTGCAAAGTCACCGTTCTAATTCAGTTCCTCTCTCTGCTCGCTTTTCCTCCAAACACAAGCCAACAAAGGGGCTTTTCCCGTCCGTTCAAGCTCCGACTCAATCTCTGTCATAGACGACGTCGCTAGTCTCCAAACTACGGTAATCTGATCTGTTGGTGTTATTCGACATCGCGTGTACCTACGCTAACATGAACATCAACTGCGTGGTCTAGCCTTGCAGCTTCATCAGCAGACCGGACGAAAAAACCTGATATGAGATCTCTGCGATGGCAACCCGGAAGTTGCACTTTTCCACCGCACAGAACAAACAAATACTAGGGCTGTGGCACGGGGATCTGTGTTCTCGTTGGACATGTGAGCAAATATTGGGCTAAACATGACATCCCAGACGTAAGCACTTCCATTCTGCCTTCCCTTACACTGAACCCATTGCCAAAAAAATGTTACACGCTACGTATTACGACTAGTCCAAGAGGACCTCATGCAACGGTAAGCGACTTGACACACTTGCTGGAATTCGTACCGTTGGTATGGAATGCGTGCAATCAGGCAACCCAAAAAAAAAAAAAAATTTCGGACACGGCTTGACCCTTTCCTTCTAATTCCACTGCCCAGTTTTCCCTCAATGTGACGTATACACCTCGATGACTCACAACCACGTACCTGGAGTCCGCCTTTGTCCTTCCTGATCCCGTCCCCACCGGTCCTTATGTACGTTTGTACATAAAAATTGGCAAACAGTGCCAGAAAACTTGTGATGAGAAGAGCACCAAACATCGCCGCTCTCTCGTCACCAGCGCAGTCTCCGATATGTGGCAAGTACGGCCAGTACGTGAACGCAAAGTGTTGGTACACTGCAGTGAACGATGTCAATCTAGACTTCTCTGCGCGGCGTTGCCCGACGCTATATATCTGACTCACGCCCGAAATGGAACAGGAATACGTCAATGATGAACTGGACTATCTGCATCGTCGTCAGATGCCTTTTCCACTGCGCCATGGGGGTCAAGTACGACATATGCGCGTTAAAGCGAAACCAAAGAGATGACGAACGCACCCAAAGCTTAGCGCCGCCTGCGGTTGCGAAATAGTAATAATCTGCCAGCCAGACGTGAGGACCCGCTCGCAATGGCGCATATATGGAGCTTACACATCACGACATGCACTCCCAAGTTGAGGCAAATGATCGCCCATGCCTGCAAAAGAAACACAGAGTCAGCAGAGAAGCAAGGCACCTAGTCCATGCGTCCGCACCCCGCTAAATTTGGCGTCATGCTGAATAAACGTCAAGAGTGCCGTTGTGGCATGATGGAAAACATGTAAAAATGCTAGCATGTAGGGGTCATCATCGTGTCAGTGATGTTAATAGTGACGAAACGACTTGCAGAGCGGTCGTTTCTTGAGCACCAAAAACACGGTGTCCAAGAACTCGATGTACTTGAAGTAATAATTGATGATGTAACAAAACTCGAGTCTCTGAAACCGTCTGCGTCAGGGAAAGATCATCTCGGATCCAAATTAAGATCTCACTTTGGTCCATGACGCTTCCGCACATAACGCGTTGAACGCACCGACGGTGTACCATAACTTTGTAACCTCTTCGATCATCAGAACAAGTAACACCAGACTTGAAAGCGAGAGAAACGCGTTGTGGACACGAAAGGCAGTTTTCAGCTTGAATGCAAGCTGGTCCTTCATGATCTCCCGCAGGCCGAATACGACCGCCAAGTAGGAAACGATCGCCGTCGATACCGCGGGCCACGTAGACATCGGCGTCTCCCCCGGAGTCCACGTGGTGAGAAAGGGGGGAGCTGAAGGTAAGACGGTGATTAGGACGTCGGCTATCATGGACTGCTGGGGAAGGAGGATGAACGGAATTGAGGGGTTTTTATTTGGTTTTTATAATAATTGAACTTGACAACTCATCTCAGAGAGACTGATCTGGATAATCAAATACCCGATTCAACGCCGCTTCCATGACCCAGCTCATCCAGCGACATGAACGCCGTTGTAGCCCGAGATCCCCCAGTGGGATAGGCCCGTATTGGAACAACGTTCAGACAGTTTGCGTACCCACACCAACAATGAACGTGCATGACTTCGGAAAGAAGAGGAACAAGCCCATCACGTCTTGGGATGAGTCGTCGGAGCCCCTGAACAAGTCACAGCCACGACATCAGGTATTCCGCACTTTGCCGAGCTGTTATACGAGCGTCGGTCGAGGTAGTCGATCAGCACGAGCGTCAGCGAAATACGTCACTTAAAACAGGTTTTCCGGAAACGATTTCTTTCTTTGTAGGCTTGCAAACGAGGGGAAACCTGCTTCCGAGTCAGAACTTGCAATCAAGAACGAATGATTCTGATTCAGTATCCATAGGGAACAGCACGGGTTGTGGTAACCCACGTGCATGGGCAGTACGACGTTACCCGCATCCCCCTGTGTCGCTCACCCGTGGACCATGCGTACACACGGGTATACCCGTGCAAAGCCCGTCCCTGTGCGGGTAGGTACGTGTTGATCCTTGCAGTTTCGAGTCCGATACGTACGTGACTTCGCCCGTCATACGCACAGAACTCTCCCGCGCGTCCGTCGTCGACTCGTCGTCCTCCCCTGTCGTGCCGCGAGATCACGAGCTAGCAGATTCCTTTCCTCCAAAGGCATAGAATCTTGCAGTGGAGATTCATCCAAATGTTTAATACCGAACTCCAAGCCAATTCATCCGTCACGCCACGCAATACGATTTTTCAAACGATCAGACAAGTGAGGTGAACCACGCCACCAAACCCAACCGCTAGATCGCCCCACCAAGGTTGGTATTAATGGGGGTGCAACCAAGGGTCACGCGGCTATTTCAGCAACTATCATCTCAAATCCTTGGTAAGACAAATAGCGTACGTACAAATCTATCGCCAGCGCAGCAGGCTGCTCGCTGGGTGCAACCGCCCACACCAACGCCTTTGATAGGCAAGCAACGATGGAAAACACGTCAAATCACCGCCAGACAACAATCAGAGCAACATGGACCTAACAGTCTGGACGCTGTTGCATCAATTTACGGGCTCGTTGTTGCATTGGGATGCCGATACCACGGGCGTGCGGGACCCTCGAGAAAGACGGGCTCCTCGCAAGTCCGGAAGGACGCAGTCACAGTGTACCAGAAACACCCCAATTGCTCCCTTGACCATTGGTAGTCATCCGCGCCGCCGCCGCATTTGCAACTGCTACAAAGTCGACTCAGAGATTCAGACGTGACCAAATCCGAAGTTATAGTGCAGGCACATGAAAACTTACTAATTAACTCTTGAAAGGTAAACGTCTAAAGATGAACCATGTACGATACCTTCCGTACCTAACCGAATCGTCAGCTATGTGCACCGGAATTGAACGTCATCAAGATATGCTTCGGTCACGCCAGAGCCCGAAGACAAAATTCACAACTTTAGACACCAAAACCAAATCAATTAGACCACGACTAGCATTATTTTCGAATTATCAGCCAAGTGAAGTGAATCACTCCACCGACCAACTGCAAACTCCTATCCAACTATCCACTCAGACATTGATGGGAGTGCAGCCAACAGCGACGACACCGTTCTAGCAATTCTATTCAGCAACGATCACTTGACATCCATCAGGTTGGATACGTACGAAGTTGTTGTTCTCACAGCAAACAGTCTGTTGGGAACAGCCGTTGCCGCCCACGCCAATGACCGAGATGGGGTTACAGGTCAAGCCGAGAGGAGTGCTACCAACGACGTCAACTTGAGCGAGAACAGTCTTCAAGAAAGAATATTCGGGCTTGTTGATAGCTTCCTGGTACTAAAGAAATAGCAGGAAGCGCGTCAGCAGCAACCCAACACCAAGAAAAAGCGGTAGACACACGGTCTGAACACTGTTACAACAGTTGACGGAGCCGCTGTTGCACGTAGTGCGTGCCTCAAGGTGGGAGGCAGAGGCAAGGAGAACGACGGGAAAGAGAGTAAGGACGCAAGCGAACATGGTATAAGAACGAGTAGTAGTAGTGAGTTGCGAATGAGAGTGCAGATGAGAGAAGTGGGCGATTGAACCTGCTGGTCAACGTCGTTCTCCCCGTCTTTTTATACCTGGAGAGCAAGACCCCGTCCGACGGATTACGTGCGTTGGTTGTTTGCCCGTGATCATAAACACCACCTCCGGCTAAAGCTGGTGCTGTAAAATCGAAGTCAACGATGTGGCCGCTTCAGGGAATCGGCCACTCTGGACTCTGGTCCAGGCTGAGCAAGACTTGGGTATGGGACCAGCACCGAATATTTGCCGACATATCAGGTCTCTGGATACACAAAAAACATGTTATTTATTCTCCGGGACGGACCTGAATTCGAGAGCCATGTTGCTGCCTGGCATCATGGCCGCTTGGTGCCAGCATCTTCGGGCCTCGACCAACACGAACGTATGTATGTCACATTTGGGTACGCCCACCACGGGCTTCGGGAATGAAAGATCGGAAGAAGTCCAGGGGACGCCCTCGGAGCGGATTTACAATGAGCCCGGCGGAATTTTGAGCGGCAGGGCCTGACGCGGTGAGTGCTGTCGTTCTGGCAACATTGTCCGCTAGGAACGCGACGGTGGCACGGAAAAGCGTTGCAGTTCCGTGATGTTCGTCAAAATCGTTACGTCATATTTTCTTTACGAAAGATAGTCATACCATCAAGAACAAGCTGAGTTGTTTACTTGGACCAACTCGCTACCCGTGATGTCACTGATAACTACAACAACACAAAAGCTCTCGAGGACTGACGAGGGTGAGCGAACATACTTAGCGCGAATGTCGTTGTTTTTTGCACTCAAGCCGTTCGAATTAAGGGTCAATTGAGCCGGCGACTCGGAGGTTGTTCCACCGAACGGATCAGAATGATTTGAAATCCGCACGTACTCGTCGGTGCTGATCAGGTCGAGCCGACAAGGCCCCCCGACGTTCGTAGTGACATGGAGGAAGCCAAGTATGACCAGGAGGGAGTTCGTCTGTAAGAATCCTGTTAATCTTGCTCCGGAAGCGATGGAATGCTAGAAATACGGCCTGGACGCTGCTGCATCGGCTGATCGTGCTAATGAGAAGTAACAAGTGAACTTCAAGGATGGGGTAAACGACTGTACTGGATGATGTGAGTGGGTGATGCGGCCTTGGTGTTTTATCCAGCCCTCGTTGTTCCTTTATACTTCATAGCCTGATTCGATGTCGTCCAACCTTGACTACAACCAGAGCGTTAGAGGTGTAGTCTACGACCGTCGAGTTTCACCCGAGTGGCACATCGACCCGCCGGGGTTTCGAAGTGGAAAAAGGCCAGTGCCGCGGGGAGGATTGCTTTCGGAGTTCAGAACGGCAGCTGTCCCGGCCCGAAATACGCAATCTGAACATGGTCTACCTCATGCCAGTGATGAACTTGCTCTCTGTCCCTAAGGTCGGTTCTTTGAATTATATTAATATGGTGAAGACTCCCTTTGGCAGTTACCCTAGCAAGCTTCCAATGGACCGTATGGGTGGTCGAGGTACTTCAAGTGAATTCTCTGGGTACAGTATGTTATCAACTTTGTATGATTTTGCACTCGATCGCGTTCCTGACTTGACATGGACAGACAGGGGCAGCATGAAACGAACCATCTTTTTCGCGTCCCGTTCCGTGTCAAGACCGTTGCAGGGACCATCGCGAACAAGACACGTGTAGTGGGTACTCATCTTCCCCCAGTGCACCTTCGTCGGCACCCAGACCAAAAATACCAGTGTTCCTCGATCGTGGGCTGTCCTTCCCCTTCGTGTGACTTGCCTACCCATGGCAAAGTTATCGCTCGGTTTGACCTGCGCAGGGAAGGACTTTTTCTTCCACGACCCTCCCATCCCCCCCCCTCCTGTGACTTGACAACACGCTCCTCGAACCCGAGCAAGAGAAAGAACGTCCATTGACACCCCTTGTCGCATGCTCGACCCGTGTCCAGTTTCCATCGCCTTGACTTTACATCTCAAACCTGAACCACACATTCGGAACAGCAACAGGACGATCGCTCAGGCTGCACGTGTGCACGCTTCGCGGCGCTGTCGTTCAACTACTTCTAGGTCCTACTTTTTTTCTTGTCTAGACGGTCAGACTTGGAACCTGGCGATTCGGACCCGCCACACCTGGCTAACCGGATCGTTGGACCGACTTCCGCTATGAGAACCCGCACGAAAGAGACCCTCTGTCGGATGCGAGCGAGGACACACGTGGACGGACGTCCCTCGTCGCATGCTGGGCCTTGGCCACGTCCCAGCTTCTCTCACCGCCTTGGCTCGCGACCACCAGGTTTCCATACAGACTCGGGACGCCGTCTCCCCCCTGTCCTGCAAAGACCCGTCTGGCGTTTGGCGCCGGACCGGTTTCCGCTGACCCGTCAGGGCCACACGGATCCGGGTTGTGTGCGCAACCGCACCCGGGCCGAGTTCGCGGCTGTTCGCCCGCTATCATGGCGACGAGGTCGGTCATAGCGGTCACACAGCAATGGTTGGCGATGGAGGGGACATTCCGTCCTATGAATCCCATGTTCCGAAACCTGTCTTACTCCTCAATCCTTGATCCGAATCGGCGCAAGAGCCACTGAGGGGACTATAAATATGTGCAGGGCGCGAACGTGCAGAACGTTGGCAGGCTGTGACAAGGTGGGCGGTGTATATCCGGCATTTCCGCGTGATTCTATATGACGCACGCGTACAGGATGTCTAGGTTATATCGCCTGCGTCTTTCATTCAGCAACACCCTCACCACACAACAGATGAGCAACGATCGATGTTACAACGCAGGACCAACAAAAACAGTGAGCGAGAAAGAGAGCGCATAATAAAAAAGACCTTATTATGTAGAGGATAATAAGTGGAGATAATATACCCATGACGATTGCAACTAGAAAAAAAAGCGTACTGCCGATGCTGGGCACAAACGAGCAGGAAAAAAAAAAAGTACCAATAATGTTAGGGAGACAAGTCGTTTCGACACAGCGTCCAGAGTGTTGGAATGACAATCATCCTTCGTGTTCCATGGCTTCCTTTTCGTGTTTCTTCTTCATTGCGCTCACTGAGAAAGGAATCAAGCGGACGGAACTTGGAAATAGGAATTCTGCGTACCTTCTCTCGATATCTGACCTGAATTGAGCCAACCAGCCGGAAAGGCAGCAACAATCTGTCACAGCGACGTCAAGGTTCTAATGTAGACACGAGACGCTCTGCACCCACCTTCTGATAAAGTATTTTCCGTGAACCTTGCTCGCTGACCTGCGCATTATTACCCTCTAATTCACTACGAACGCGGTCGTGAGATGCGTCAAGTTGAACAAACAAACGCAACGCACTTTTTCTCATTCTCCAGTCGACAACACTCGTTGCTCAGCATGACCAGTTGCCATACGACCGACTTCATTGCCTCTGTCAAGCGATACTTTTGAGCTGGAGGGTGTGCATCTCTTGTCCCGTCCTGTTTCGTCGTTCCAGAACCGCCATCGCCATCCGCGCCGCTGCCAGTACCACCTTCTTCTGGGTGCGCGTCGCCCGCGGTGGGCGTTGAAACAGTACCAGCCTCTGATTCTGCCCTGGCTTTCTCTTGTCGTTTCTCTGAGCGATGGGACATGAGGGGTGCGTGATAGGAGAAAGAGGAGAGGAGACGTACCCCAAGCAGCAACACTCTTCTCCCACTCTTCTCTAGCTTTAGGAAAGCCCTCCTTTGTCGATGTCGCGAGTTGTTCGAGTAATTCTTCTTGTCTATCCGTCAGAATCTTGAGATGGTCGTGGAAAATGGTTCGCTTGATAAGTTTCTGGTGGACAGGTCAGTGCTTGTGGATCGGATAGCCGATGATGGGAGACGAACAGTCATCGTAAACTTGTTATATGGGAACAAGACGGGCATCAGACTGAAAAAGTCTTCGTCATACTCTCCCAGCCGTACCGCCTTGAGCGCGACCTCTGCGAGGATTGGTTTGACCGAAGGTGGAAATTTACCCTTGACGTCCCACGATTCTGGAAAATGATGAGCGACAACGGACGGATGATGGTAACTGGACGACGAACCTTTTGAGATGGCAACCTTGAGCTCCTCGAATGCGGCCTGAAGCTCGGTGTGGAATTCACGCTAAAGGTAGTGGTCAGAGCGAGAGAGACGGGATGACGGAGAGACATGCCAGGTCGACGACTTTCCTCTTCTTGCCATTCTCCTCGATGATAGTGTAGTTCTTGCGCTTCTTGCCAGCCTTGTCTTCGCCGACCAGACTGATGGGATGTTCCTTGGTGCCATCCTCGAGCTTGCTGGGGCCAGGTTCGGTAGCGGGAGGCTTCCTTGACTTGGGTTTCTTGGGAGTGCTCCTATAGGGGTAGTGAGTGGAGTCGAAAAGCATGTGAAAGAGAGAGACTGACATGTCCTTTAGGAGTGCAACCTCACCGCTCGAGACGTAAAAGCCCTGTTGTTTCGTCTGAGCAAAGTGGGTTCTGTTATCAATGTTGAGTTCCGAGTCGTCGATGAAGGGGTCAGAGACGTCGTAGTATTCGGATGTTGTTGGTTTCTTCTAACAAACACGATCAGATAGATTGCCAACGCGGGGGTTGTTGAGGTTACCTTCTTCTTTTTGGGGTTTGCTTGGTCATCGTGGGTCTCTTCACCTTCGCTCTCGCTAATGTCTGGTTTAGGAGGCGGAGGGGTCGGGGAACGCTGGCCCGAGTCTTTGGCGAGTGTGGCGATGTCGACCTCGTACTTGTCGGGACCGCCGAGTTTGATGTCGAGACGGACGGTGGTGAGTGGTTGTGGAGGGGGAGGAGGGGGGGGTGTTGGTGAGCGAGAGCGTGGTCGCGACTTGGACGACTTTGGTTTGGGTCCCGTGCCCGCAGTTGAGGCGGGTTTTGAGTCGGCTGCGTGTCTCATCTTCTTTGACGGGGGTGGTTTGACATCAGACGGGGAATTGTCGCGGCTATGGACAGAGATTGTCGAGCGCGACGACGATGTCGGTGGTGGTTGGTTGTAATTTGCGTCGAGCATTTCGACGTCGTCTTGCATGGTGGGGAGGAGGGGAAGGTGTTGGGACGGAGGTTGCCTAAAAAGGAATGTTTCAGTACTCTCAGCATCTTTTTTCTGCCCGCTTTTTCGTTCCTTGTCGACTTGGAATTTCGCAACTCGTCTGGTCTCCAATGTCCTATAAGCACAGCCACACTATGACTAAGCTTATGTCTCTTGATCCATATCCTATCCTTGAACAGACCTCCCAGGGAGCTGACCACCACGACGGATGTCCCCAGGCTATACATCCAGTTCAATATTCTCCAACTTTGATGACCGAGCACATCGTCTCCGTCAATAATCGAGACGGGGCCCTTTGGAGGGACGGGTTACAAGCGTCTTAAACAGTCTAGTACCAGCTGTCGGCGATACCCATACAAGAAAGCGACAACTACCAAGGTACCAAGGGTCACATTCTGTGTATACCACGACTATCGACGACCGCGTTGGCTGTTGAGGGCTGTGCGTCTATTCATTCCTGCACGGCCTGACGCTGATATCGAGTGCACGGATACCATCTCGCTCGGTTTCGGAGATAAATATATCCACAAGCTAGTGGATCAGATCGGATCGCTGGACATTGCCGATTATATGACGACTGGTATTTCTGACCGCGAGAGACACTGGCAACCGCAAGGGTCTCTTATTCTGGCGGTGCGATCTGATACTGCCGTCGTCGTCGGACAATACCCAGGCGCGTTCGAGGCTGCAGTCATGATCAACCCGGTGAGGTCCCTGTGCGAGTTCGCCACGTCGGATTTCCCCTTTGCAGAGATCGGGCCCACCCGTTCCCCGAGGTGTACAAACGACGCCTCCCTATCGTACACGTCGGCAAAGTCCGCACACCAGTGTTGCTGATCCTCGGTGACAGCAACTCGCGTGTACTCACGAAGGGCAAGTGCTCGAAGCGAGGGGTGTAACGGTGGAGACGTTGGTGTTTGCTGGTAAAGGAGGGTGTTGTAGTCTATACGAGACTGGTTCAAGGCAGGAGATAACTAGCTGTATCTGCTCACAAGTCACTGTCGTTTCCGAGTAGTTCACCCAAGTTCGTTTCCCACTCGCATCCGAGTGAAGCTTCAAATGCCAGTGCTTAACATAGCCATCACGCACCGTCCGAGTCAGCGCCGATGACCCAAATCGGTCCCATGCAAGGTAAATTAAGAACGTTTAATATCCGGTGTACCGTCTGGACCTTTGCTCGTGCGCGGCATGTGCCTTCGCCCCCTTTGAACGTATCCCCATCCAGTGCATGCCCTGACCAAAGGCATATTTCAATTCAAGTCTTCTGTTCCTCCTCATCGTCATGCCCCCTGGCTCTCCATCGGCGATGGCCATATCCCTCGCCAGAGGTCCTCTGGTGGGCACGTTTCTCGGTTTAATGCACGTATTTTGGCTTCTCGTTACCCTGCACCCGCACTGACTCCAAGTTTCCTGGGAATGACATAGATTATACGGGGTGACGTGCGTACAAGCTTGGCTTTACTTTCGGACGTACGAACGCGACGGTTGGAGACTCAAATCGACGGTACGTGTTTGCTTTTTTTTTTCTCCCGGCCCCGCGGATCTTGCTGACATCGCTTTCTCTAGGTAGCCTTGCTAGTGTGAGAACATGTCCTTCGCACGGATCGTTGATGCTCATGGTTCTGCTCGCTCTCCTGTGACAGGTTTCTCGACACCGTACATGCGGCGTTGACCATGTGGGTCATGGATGATTATTTGATTGTCAAGTATGGAGACGTGGCTGCGTTGGATTCGGCAACATTGTGCGTGCCCTCTCTTGATGTTGTGCTTGGTTGATGTTTGAGCTGTTTCATGAAAAAGGCCTTATGTGGTGAGTGTTGGATCCGTGTTCGTCGAGGGACAGGTCTGGTGACGCTATGCATTGCTTTCAAAAGTCGACGTACACGCTCGGGGTGAGCCCATCGATCTTGCAGTCATCACTAGCCCTAATCTACGGAAGCTGGTCATCGATCTCTACGTGTACATGTGCGTCGCGTTGGCTTTGGTGTATGACTTACTCAACTCGACTGCTGATAGGTACTTTACCTGGCGGATATGGTTATGTCAGTTCAAGTCATTCGTGTGTCGTGTCTCAGAGGGGAATCTCATCGATATTGTTCATTCCAGTCACAAATAGTAAATGGGTCGTCGCTCTCATGGTAGGTCTTTTCCTCGTTTGCGTCCTTGTTCCCAAACACCACTATCATTGACAGGTCGCACTCTCCGTATCACGAACAGGCAAGTTCGGCTCCAGCTTTTCGATTCCGCTGACACCCTCGCCATCTCCCAGCCATCAGCATCCTCGCCGCCATTCTCAGGTACCCCGTCCCTCTCTCGTTCACATCGTCACCCATGCCCACCTCCTCCTAGCGCTGCGGAACCGACTCTGAGCGACTATCTATCCAACCCACGTACCCGAACGCTCATCCTCGTCGGAAACACGCTCTTCATCGTCGGCGACACCTTTTCAGCGAGCGCGATGGCATACCATCTCTCCAGATTCAAATTGTGGGTGCATGCGCCGCCGCACACGCGCACGCGTCCGCGTCCGCAACCGCCACGCCGGCGGATCGACATCGTCTTGAACCGGTTGCTCACATTTGCCGTCGCCACGGGGGCGTTGACGTCGTACGTGGACAGTATACGCCAACTCGCTTCTCGCATCGTAAGTCCCCCCCTCTCTGCTTCTTGACACGCGACCCGACCTGGACAGACTCAACATTCGCAACGCCGCCGCGCGCCCGTACGACGACACGAGCGCCAACCCGAGCAACACCCACGTCGAATTACCAGCGATATCCCTCCGCTTCGCTCGGCCGTCAGAGGTATCGACCGAGTCCGAGTTGGAGGCGGGGACGGGGACGGGCGTGGATACGCAGATCGCTGGGGATGAGGGTGAAGGAGGGACAGGGATGGGACAGGGACACAGTGTGCGCCTCTTTCGTTCTCTCCATCCTGGACGCTAGACTAAACAGCATACGTCAGACAAGTAAACCAGACGTCGAGTCGTGGCAGACGACCTGCGTACAAAATCAGACTTTGCTCATGCATGACCATCTTATTCAATAGCCTCTCATCTTGCATTCGTATTGATACCACCGCATCTGTTATACCGATATATATTTTTCCATTGATAAACATCGTAGTCGAGTGATGTTACATGGCTGTATAGACAATCGTGGCCAGCGTGCAAGGTCGGAATAAAACAACTGGAATAAGAGAAACGAGGAGAAACAGATACATGTATGCGTCATGCAACGCGAACCGGAGTTCCCCACCGAATAAGATTACCTGAAAGAGCGTGCTGGTGGGCAATGGACGGGATCGCGTCGCAAAATGTCTATCCATCTACTGCTTTGCCTTGGCAGCCATCTACATGCGGGACGTTAGAGAACGAGAACAAGGGGGAACAACAAAAACGCACCAAGTTGAGCGCAGAACCAGCCTTGAACCATTCAATCTGACCCTTATTGAATGAGTGCGCAAGAGAAATTTCCTGGTAAGACGTCAATATCGACTTCACAGTACACCATCTCGAGCACTGACATCCTTGGTACCGTCGATGTGCTTGGCAACGAGCGTCAAGTTCTTGCCAGGAGTAAACGACTCAAGACCGAGAATGTCCACCTTGTCGTGGGGTTGAAGCTTGTCATAGTCCTCAGGGTTGGAAAACGTCAGGGCGAGCATACCCTGCTTCTTCAAGTTGGTCTCGTGGATACGAGCAAAGGAGCGGACAATGATCGCAAGACCACCCAGGTAACGAGGCTCGAGGGCAGCGTGCTCACGTGATGAACCTTCACCATAATTATGGTCACCAATGACGACCCACTTGATGCCGTGGTCGCGATAGTAGGCAGCAGTTTGGGGGACACCATCGTATTCACCAGTAATCGAGTTCTTGACCTTGTTGGCCTCACCGTTCTCAGCATTAATAGCACCGATCAAGCAGTTCTCTGAAAAGAGGTGAGATGCGGTGCCATATGGAACATTGCAACTCACGGGAAATGTTTTGCAGATGTCCACGGTACTTGAGCCAAGGTCCACCAGCGCTGATGTGGTCCGTTGCTACCATGCGACAATCAAAACTAATATCAACCACAAGACTCGTTCACTTACTGCACTTGCCCTTGACCTTGATCAGGACAGGGAGATCAGTGGGGGTCTTGCCATCCCAAGGCTGGAAGGGCTGAAGGAGTTGGAGACGTTCACTGGCGGGGTTGACAGCGACAGCAACGGTAGCACGGTCGGCAGGGGGAGGCTGGAAGGTATCCTGACCAGGATCGTATCCACGCGGAGGAAGCTCATTGCCAGATGGGTCCGAGAACTTGAACGGCTTGCCATCAGTGCCAGTCAAAGTGTCAGTGACGGGGTTGAAGGTGAGGTCACCAGCAAAGGCCATCGCAGTCACGATGTCGGGAGAGGCAACGAAAGCATGGGTAGCGGGGTTGGCATCATTACGACCAGTAAAGTTGCGATTGTAAGAAGTGATGACTAGGTCGAGTTGGAGCGTATTCTCGAATGATGCAAAGAGGCAACTCACTCGAATTGACCTCTCCCTTCTTAACATCCTGTCTGTCCCATTGACCAATACAAGGACCACAGGCATTGGCAAGAACGAGACCACCGACTCCCTCAAATGCACCCATTTGACCATCGCGCTCGATAGTAGCACGGATTTGTTCGGAACCAGGGGTGATCGTGAATTTGCTCTTGACCTGAAGACCATGTTCAGAGGCTTCCTTGGCAATCGAAGCAGAGCGGGACATGTCTTCGTAGGAAGAGTTGGTGCAAGAGCCAATGAGAGCAACCTTGAGTTCCTGTGGCCAGTTGTTCTTCTTGACCTCCGAGGCAAACTTGGAGATAGGGGTAGCAAGATCGGGAGTAAAGGGACCGTTGATGTGAGGCTCAAGCTCGGACAAGTTCTATTCCATAAGGGTCAGACTCTGTGCATATTCGACACCGTAAACCAAGACGTACAATTTCAATGACTTGGTCATACTCGGCGCCCTCATCAGCCTGGAGGTTGTGTGAGAAGCGCTGAGCGTATTGAGCAATTTCGGAACGCTTGGTTGCATTCAGGTAGTCGACCATGCGGCTGTTGAAGGGAAAGAGCGAGGTTGTAGCACCAATCTCAGCACCCATGTTGCAGATCGTAGCCATGCCCGTGCAAGAGAGCGATTCGACACCAGGACCGCGGTACTCGACAATGGCACCCGTTCCACCCTTGACAGTCAAGATACCAGCAACCTTGAGGATGACATCTGGACACGAACCATGAGCGACACAAGCACAATAAGCTAGCTCAACGAAACTGACCTTTGGGAGTCGTCCAACCATCAATTTTGCCAGTAAGGTTGACACCGATCACCTTGGGGCACTTGAGCTCCCAAGGAATATCCGCCATGACATCGACAGCATCCGCACCACCCACACCACACGCAACCATCCCAAGACCACCCGCATTGGGCGTGTGCGAATCCGTCCCAATCATGAGCCCACCAGGGAACGCATAATTCTCCAAGATGATTTGGTGAATAATGCCAGAACCAGGCTTCCAAAAGCCGAGACCATACTATCCCATGCCAACGTTTAAACAAGATGCGTCACATGCAACAAAAGAAACAACCCACCTTGGCGGTGGCCGTCGCCAAGAAATCATACACTTCCTTGTTGATGTCGATGGCCCGCGCCAAATCCTTGAGACCACCCACTTGAGCTTCGATCAAGTGGTCACAGTGAACGGTCGTAGGCACGGCGGCCGTGTCCATACCCGCCGACATGAACTGCAACAACGCCATCTGCGTTACGTCAGCGCATAACCGGGCGAGGACACGCTCGAAATGGGCCTACTTGGGCAGTCGCATCCTGACAAGCGACACGCTGCAACGACGCCCATTCGTGAGCGAGCAACGTGCAACAGGCAGCAAGACAGACGTACGTCGGGACGAAGCTTGAGGTAGCTCACACCCCGGGTGAGATCCTGGTGATGAGGATCGTCTAAATGGCCATACACGATCTTTTCCGACAATGTCAGTGGACGGCGCAACCTAGACCACGACTGAGCGTCAGCGAGTGTCTGACCGAAGGCAAAGACTGTCCGAGCACCTGTCGCGGACGATGGCGAGGTTGTCCTCGATACGCTGGTAGTTTATGTACGCGCCCTTCTCGAGGAGCGACATGGAAACCTTTGTATCACCGATACGTGGTGCGACGGTGGCCATGCTGGCGGTGGGGATGCGCAGGCAGCGCAGAGCATGACGAGCTCGTGGAGTGATTGTGAGCATCGTCGGTCAAAGCGTTGAGTTGCCAACGTTGGGAGAAGAAAAAGTGCTTGTTCCGGCTACTTCCGGCTACAGCCAATCAGAATTCGCTATTTATAAATATTATCTCCGCTCCATCGGCCGTTCTTTCGCCGATCACGTGAGAGCTACATACTGACCGACGCATACCCGAAACTCGTCCCCTCCAATCCCCGCGCAATCAGTGTAAACTGTTGTGCAGCCTCCCTTAGCTTCTTTGGAGACCTCGTCCTAGTATATACGTTAGCATAACATCACCAGATCTGCCACAAGACCAACCCAATAACCCTGACGAACGCCCGTTTAGCTTCACGCGTAGCCTTGGACTGCACGAAATCATCCTGCAGATCGGTAAGCGACAGCCCGATTCTGGCGAAGCAGACATGTACCATAAACAGTATCTCGTCCATCCATTCCCGCGTCTCACATTGGTATTTCGAGGCAATCGTCGACAAGAGCTCGATCAAATTCTGGGTTGCCGACCTCGGTGCTACACCCGCGAACCCTGTCAGAACCGCTCGAAGGATCGGCCGACCATGCATTTGAAACAGGAGCGTGCCCGCCTTTCCGAAGTCATCGCTCCCCGCAGTCCGCCGAATGAGCGTTTCCTATCGAGTCAATCAGTCAGCCCGTTGTGTCCAAGGCGGGTCGATCCTCAACGCACCAAGAACGTGCATGTCGCAACAAGTGAATAACGCTCTTGGAGCGACAACGAACTGACCGCACATTGTATCAACGCATCGAAGGCACCAGGTGGTAGATTGTAGAAGACTGCCAAAAAGTGCTTGGCCACCTGTCATACAAACGTCTTTAATATACGGCGAGAGTCCGATCAGACGAAAAACGCACACTGTCCAAGCAGCCAAAGAACGCCTGTACAATGTCAGGGTTCTGTCATTACATCAGTACAAGTACTCGCTCCTCATCTCGACTCACAGATTCCATCGCTCCCGGTTGACCAAGCATTGACAACGATGTCTGCAGCAAGATAGGTAGCGCATTCGATACTACTGACATCCCCTCGACGTTTGGTGGTGTTTTCAGCGTTGAACTCGCAAACATTATGGGCGGATCCAGTTGGATGATGAGCATGTTGGCCAGCGAGAGCCACACCGCCGTGAGCTGCCTTTGTGACGCAATACATATCAACCCCAACAATGGTCCCGGCGGAAGAGATAACAGGGTAATGTCACTCGGCAAAGAAGTAATCGAGCGTAAAAACTCGCTGAGCGCCTGCACGTCGCACGCTGTCAACCCACCTCATGTCTCACGAAAAAAAGACTCACGTCAGACACGCCCGCATCCGTTGACCACAGCTCAAATGTGCTCCCCACCGCTGCAAATAAACTTTCTCGCAGCTTGACCACCCTGTAATCCTCCCGAGCCTGCCGCAGGCGGTCCGCTTCTGCTAGCTCTGCAGGCGTTTCATCAATGATCAGTAACGAATCCACGGTGCGTGTGAGACCCTTGGCTACGCCTGACAGCGTCTGCAGCTGGACGATCGCTACAGCACGCGCCTCTTCGGGAAGCTAGCATAGGATCATATACGTCTCAACAACGCCACAAATGAAGCATCACAAATACATACCTGCGACGAGGACCGCAAGGCCTGTTCGAGCTTCTCCACTACAGGACTCACTATCCCGAGGACAGGTGGAATTCCTTCTTCAGGCGGCAGCGCCTGAATGACACTCGCTATCGACTGTAAGACCTTGCTCTTCTCCGTGTCCTAAAATGCCAATACTGAGAGAAACCGGGACGTATGGCCACAACATCACTCACGGGAATACCAGTCAACCCAGCGTGCAGCTCTGCAAATGCCCCTATATGCGGCGCTAGGGCGGCTCGGTTGGCATCACAGAGGTCCCGAAGCGCATTCGCAGCCGGAAGACAGAGCGACGGCTCAGACAAGGCGGAAACGACGTACGAAATGGCGTTCATGAGAAGAGAGGGTGACAATGTAGGTGTATTCGTGATGGACTGAGTGGTGAACCACGACGCGTACGTTCCTTTACACGGGAACGTGCTTCAATCAGTCCTATCTCGCGACAAAAACTCAAAATATGGCTCACCAGTGAGGCTGAGCGCCGTGCGGCGTATTCTGTCTTGGCCGGTGGCTGGTAGGCGACCGAGCACGTCCTGTCCAAACAATCGAGCAAGGTGTTGGTTGTCTTCAAGAGGGATAGCCTCCTGAATCGACATGATACAATGCAAGGTAGCTTCTATTTCCTGAGAGAATAACATACCAGTAAAATGAAATCAAATTGGACATGGCGGAACACCCTACCTCCCATCCATTGGATTCAGGTCTGTTTGCGAGACGTTCTTGTATATCATTCAAGTAATACCCCATCATGTCGTTGCGGAGGATATAGTATCTGAGAACTGTCAACCTCGTCGACAGTGCCAACATCATGTACGTACGCATTGATGAGCGTATCACCCACATCCCTCCGATAACTGCAATTCATGAACAGACTGGTTTGCCAAAGATTAAAAAACACTGACACCTGAAACTTGTCTATCTGATCTATTCCCCTAGTCAGCACGCGCGTCTTGCGTCCAAACCTTAAAACGACCCACCTTTCGGCCATCCACTCAGTACGTTCTGAGGTGGCCATGCAACCTTGCCCCTCAATATCTTCACGAGTTCCACATACACAGCATTCACCAACGCCAATCTATTGCTTTCTTCCACATCCGGAGGCGGCACGCTACCACTCTCTTCGTCCCCTTCGTCCCCTTCGTCATACTCGACACTCCAAAGCGATTCCTGAAAGAGATACCAAAACCCGAGCGTCATCTCGCTCTCCTCTTCGTCTACACCAAAATAACCAGGCAAACCCGTATAGCCGAGCAACAGTCGAAGAAAGCTCTGTACGAGCTGCGATCGCGAGTGCGGAGAACCAGCTACTGGTTGCTGCAAGGTGATATTCGCGGCAAAGTACGTATTTGAATGGTCGCCGAGGGTGACGATGAGCTTGCATAGCGAGCGAGATAGATCAGAGGCTTCTCCGGCTGCAATGTGATATGGAACATGTCTGGTATGAAGAAGGCGTGAACGTACAGGATGTACTGGATTGGAGAATCCGAGGACCCCACGTGTCAATCCAAACGAGGAGTGGAAGCGTGAGCGACATGACCCCCACACCGCCTGCCAAAGAAGAACGTGTCATGATTTCCTGCAGCGCATCTGAGGCCGGAGAGAACACTTCAGGATCAATGTCAGCCTCCGGGCTTGGAGGCATCAAGAGCGAGATCAACATTGGAATCAGTGGCGTGACATCGCTGCCACGACGTTGGTCAATTGTCGACAAGGTGCCCACGACGACAATACGTACTTTCCACGGAGCACCGACATCCACGCTTGTAGACACTTGAGTGCCGAGTCTAGTTCACGAACGCGCATTTGATCTCGGGGCTGGGTGATGATAGTGATGACTGCCCGTACGACGAGCGGTGCAGCATCGAGGAGCGTCTGGTGCATCTGCATTCTGACTCGGTCATCGGTCTGGGACGTGTGGAGATAGGGCTTGAGGGAGGCTCACTTGCTCATGCCAATCAAGTCGGCCGTCTCGACTTCTTCCGCCACGATGGACAAGAAATCGAGCAGAATTTCCGTCGGCGTGCCCCGGCTAGACAAGAACTCGACCGTCGAGACGATCCAATCTGGCCACGTCGACGGCGAACCCGGGGCGATCTTCAACGCCAACGACGTAATCTAACACGGTCTGTCAGACACATCAAACGCAACCCAGGTGAATCGCATTTACCGCAACGAACAGCTTTCGAAGGATGATTTTGCCCTTGCCTGACACGATCGAGTGGGATGTGAGTTGGAGTACCAAATCACGTAGCGACGTCGCGTTGTCCGCTGGAAACGTGTCCCTGGTGTCTGTCAATCGAACGCGTCCGCGTGGGCATGGTCGGGGAACGCACCAGTCTCTCGCGATTTTGACCTGGACGGTGTGTGCGCCAAAGAACTGGACGTTGACGTCGTCGTAATTCAGAAATGGGATGACCAGACCCCATGCCTCGTATCGTTTTTGGATGTCGAAGAGTTCTTGTTGAAGACGGCGTTGAGCGTCTGAAGAGCCGGCGCTGGCGGGGTTGTAGGCCTGTTGTATGAGCTACACGGGATCAGGCAAGTATTTGGAGATCGCAACTGGTGTGTACCTGGGCCGCTTGGACGACGTCGGACTGAGGCAGGGTCGGAAGAAAACTTGGGTTCGCCATTCAGAGAGTGTTTGAAAGGAGTCAAAGGACCATGTCGCGGACGCATCTACAAGTGACATCCACAAATTGATCTTGTCCAGAAACCACCATCATGTCCACTATTATTATTCCTTACCCCCGAACCAGCACCACTTCACTTTTCAACACGCCACCTACTCTCACCATTTTACTTGCTTGACCTCGGTCCCTGCATACACTTGCGAGGTCGAACGAACGGGAAGGATACAGTAGTTGTCAAGGTTGAATCTTGATATACACGTTGACTTGTCAACGAAGTGGCAAACAGCTAAGGTTCGACCGCGAGCCCTACTATCAATGGTGTTGCATTCCTCGGTCGTTGAAACGTTGAACCTTTCTGAGCGCTCGAGCCCGCAGTACTGTAAAGTCAAGCAGAGATGACTTATACCAAGTCACTTGCTACCCTTTGCCTAATACATGCTGCGTAGATTGCGCCGGTGTCTGGTGATCTGTGCACCTGACTCTACCAGCCTATTCAAGTCTTTAAAGCGCTATTACTGACAGCACGAGGCGATAAAGTGGGAACTGCCCGTCTATTCTAGTGGGGAGCAAGCGTAAAGATGTAAACATACAAGGACCGAAGCACTTGCTTGACTCTCCCCATCACTTGTGCTACATCTTATCGCTGACCCACGTCGTCAAAGATGGCCGGTGTGTACTCTCAATTGGGTCTGTGTCGTATGAACTTGAAGCTGATGTTTGCACAAGAGCGCTCCTCGTCCATCAGGATCAATGTTGGCCGCCTGCCGAACGCGCCGGCATTTTCATCAAACGGCGAGTATCTCGTCAGCGGCTCCACTGAAGGGGTTCAGATATGGCGAGTAGAGGACGGCAAACAAGTGACAAGTATGGCGGCGCCCTATGTCCGCTGCATCTCTGTCTCGAGGGATATGCGATGGATCGCAGCAGGCACGTATTTTGGCGAGCTCTTCGTATGGGACGCCAAGACACACCATAAAGTCTTGTCGCTCGAGAGTGACAGCGAGATCTATGGGGTCGATTTCTCGCCCGACTCGACGCGGCTCGT
Organism: Boletus barrowsii; assembly: GCA_038088775.1. Classification (NCBI taxonomy): domain Eukaryota; kingdom Fungi; phylum Basidiomycota; class Agaricomycetes; order Boletales; family Boletaceae; genus Boletus; species Boletus barrowsii. The sequence continues at coordinate 27,785 of JBBPJP010000193.1, forward strand.
GACTGCGTCAGCGAACAGCACGGCGTCCGTCTTGGATATCGCAACGAAGGAGCGAGTGACGCTACACCACGACGACGTGATGGCAGCGAAATACTCACCACACGGGGATCGAATTGCGACAGCTAGCGCCGAATCTGTTCGAGTCTACGACAGCAATGACGGTCGTACACTTGTGGACTTGCCGATTAAGGTCACTGGGCGGTTCAACAATGGTCTCTTGTGGTCGAAAGAATACCTCTTCCTCATATCCGACTGTACAGTTAAGCAAATCGAGGCATCCACTGGGTCAGTAGTCTCGGAATGGCCACTGGCAGTTCTCGAAGACAACGGGCTCGGATGCATTGCCTTACCAACGCACGGGGAATTCCTCGCACACTCTACAAGTCGTACTGTCACGTTCTGGGGCGCATCGACCCACAAAAAACTCGGTCTCATTCAGCACAATCGAGACATTTGCTCAATTGCGTTCTCACCAGATGACCAAGTTCTTGCGATTGGCGAGGAGAGTGGAGAAATCACCCTCAAATCACTCTCTTACATCACTGTAAGTGTCGTGTATTGTTGGACTATGGCGCATCTGAACAATGCCAGGGACCAGACATTCAGATCGATGCTGTTGCACTTGACTCATGGAAGCATGACGAGCTCACCCAGGCGGAAACATTATTGACCGCATCGATCCCCAAGTATCGGAGCGCAAGCCATCACGCGCTCGCTGGTCGAGCTCTCGTGCGGGCACGGATGCAACAGTGGGACGCTGCTATCAGTGATGCCGAACAGGTGATTCCAGCTTACTCTCCCACATCTATTTGCTGACCTTCGTTTCCAAGTCTGTCAGAATTCAGCATTCTGTCCTTGGTTTCATCGCAAAGAGCGTCGTTCTTGTCGGAATCGGAAAAAAGAACGAGGCATATCGAGCATGCGACATCGCGTTCAAGCTCTCTCATTCAACATACGTCAGTTTTATCCTTCTTACCAAGGTTTGTCCCGTCCACTCGAGCTTGATTCCTATGGTCACTCATATCGCCCAGGCCATCATAGTTTTCATGGCCGGAGAGCACCAAGACGCGATATCGCGCGTAGACGACCTCATCGCCACCCTGCACTTCAATTCACCTTGCCATGTGGTTCAGGCGCGTGCAGAACGCACTACCACACAACGAATACAATGACTGATATTTTCAGCAGGCTTACATGTATTTTGCCCGTGGGAACTCGTGCATGGCAAACAAAGACTACGAAGGTGCGGTACAATCGTTCGAGCGGGCACGAGACCAAATCTCGCACAACTCGGATCGACCACCCTTACTGATTTCACTAGTAAGCTTCCTGATGGTTGCTTCGAGTTTTATCGAAAGCAGACACCTTTACCAGATATCTGGATGGAAATTTGATGATCTCAGCATCAAGGTTCAACAGCGTTTTTGTGAAGCACTATGTGCAGCGGGTCGTATGAACGAGGGTGGCGGATCTTTTCTGAAAATGGGAATTATCTTTGACGAAAGGGTCTATACGAGCGGACCCAACACCAAGTGGGTTTCTGGTGAGTCGATACTCTATTGATCACCTCTCTCTACCAACCTTCTCCGCAGATTTTACCCGCCGATGCCTTTCCATACCCGAAAACGAGGGTAATACAGCTTTGGAGGCAACCCGACGTCAAGAATCGCTGGCGCATCTTGCTGCCCCCAATTCACCAACCTCTCACTCGCTTTTGAAAGAGTGGGCAAAAGCAACATTGGCTGGTTGTTCATGGGAGGATGCCTTGGTGTCTACTGCTCTTGTGAGGATTTCCACTTGCTCCGATATCCCTCATGGACCTGACGCTCATTGTCTGTAGTTTGTAGTACCGAGATTTACAATCTATCAGGTCATATGCGAACGTCTCGAAGCGATCGACCGTATAACAGATGCTGGCAAGTGTTTCTGCCGAATGGTGGACGAGTTGAGAGATGAGACGGATGCACGTGATGGGCAGGCTGAATGGGTTCTTGGTAAGCGGTCTCTTCTACCATGTGAGTGCCATCGTTTATATGATCGTTTTATGTTAGACTTCAAGCGTCGTTGCTCAATGAAGCTGGAGAGCCTCGCGGATACTGCAATGAGTGCTGAACGCTATGATGATGCCATCTCCCAGTATTCAGCTGTACTGTCCCTCAATCCGGCCACACCGCAATGTCTTCTCATCAAGCGAAGCAAGGCATGCATGGCTAGGGGTGGGTGCGAAGCAGCGTTGGATGATGCAAATAAGGTGCGTCCACTTGTCTTGCGGAGGTTAGTCCTCGTTGATGTATCACAATTAGGCGATCGTGCTCGACCCATCGTCCCCATGGGGATACGAGGCGAAGCATATGGCTCTGCACAAGGCAGGAGATCATTGGAATGCAATAAACGCGTTTGAGATGATGCTCTCAAAGATGTCGCGGTCACCTGATCTGGAGATACGCGGTGAGATAGTTGACTCCAGGGTGAAATTTGTCGATTGACCTTACCTCCTAGAGCATCATCGCCGGTACGTGAATCCGGAAGAGACCAAGGCAACAATCCGCAAGGCCATTCGGGTTGCCATTCGCGAATCGCCGCGTGTGCTCATTAATACCACCTCCGGTCGCCTTTGCAACAAATTGGAACAAGCTGCCGCATTCGAATCACTCCCAGTCTTCACGGAGCTGATCTCGTCCATGACCACACAGATTGACCATGCCCGTATTGAGCAAGAAGTTGCTGATTACTACCGTTATGCCACCTTCTCGCACAAGTGGGAAGAGAACGAACCTCTGTTCGAAAAGGTCCTGCACATCGTGGTGTACGATCTTGAAGAGTCTCCCACTCACGATAAGCTCCAAATGTTTTGCAAGATTGTGAGGGAGGCTGGATTCCATTGGGCATGGAGCGATACGTGTTGTATCAATAAAATGGATCACTTTGTGCTCCAAGAAGCACTGGTCGCGATGTTCAAATGGTATCGGGGTTCCTCTCTGACGATCATCTTCCTTCGCGGCGTTCGCTCACCGTCACGGCGCGGCGAGTTGATGAGGAGCATTTGGAACACTCGGGCCTGGACGTTTCAGGAATACCATGCCTCCAAAGTCGTTCGATTCTACACCGAGGACTGGACACCATACCTGGATCTCGACATTCCCAACCACAAAGATTCACCAGAGATCGTTTCGGAGATGCAGGAGGCAACTGGCGTCTCAGCACGAGCCTTGTCGGCGCTCCGACCAGGTTCGGATGACATACGGGAGAAACTGTGCCTCGCTTCGCGGCGACAGACGTCCCTTGTGGAGGACGCAGCATATTCTCTACTTGGCATATTTTCCATCACCCTCCCTGTCGTATATGGCGAGGGAGATCAGGCCCTCGGGCGACTCTTGGCACAGCTGCTCACGAGCGCAGGCGACACAAGCATCCTTGCGTGGACGGGGAGATCTGGTAGCTATAATAGCTGTCTCCCTGCCAGCATCGCCGTGTTCAACCAGCCATCGACGTCCCACATCCCGTCTGCCGTCAACGGTGCCCAAATGGAGACAATCACTACCAGATTGCAGGCCTCTTCACTCGATGTCACTTTGGTCATGAAATTGTATGACCGACTCGACGAATTGCCCATCGTATTGTTTGTAGGACAACGGTTGAAGCTTCCATGCATCACGTTCAGGCTAGGACCTCTATCAGCTTCTCGAAGCGGGTCAGGGTATATTTTCCGTGCACAGACACCTGGGATCGGGATCGTGGAGATCATGACGGAGGAGGATCTTTCTCACCTGGATTCTCTATATCTCATTCACCCCTGGATCGATTTTCTCCTCGACCGCCAGCCCGTCGGAAGCCTTGTCACGGAAACAGTACCTGAAAATACAGACGACCAATCTTTAGTAGGCTTGCCATCGCCTGCTGGTATCACGTCGGCTGTCCCGCAAACACGAAGAGCGCGACTAGTTGCTCGCCTTGGACGGCCGTTCGTGGGGCGATCCACCACTCGGGACTTTGAATCCCTCAGCCCCCCTTCCTCCATGTCGCAGCCGGATAAGCAGCTGCGAGCGCTCCAAGTCCTGAGTCGACTGACACGGCCGTTTGGCGCACTGTTACTCACTCCGAACCCTGGACATGTGGCAGCGCACAGGAGAGTCGCTGCAGAGACCCTAGTCACTGTTCAGGTAGAGAAAATCACGCCGACGATATTGAACCAGCTGGTAAACAGCGTACGCATACTAGATGTACTTTGAATAATCCTTACTGGACCTTGCTGCATCACTTGTACTGGGTTAATTTCTTGAATACGCATCGTAACCTACCAACTTGCTATTGGTGATTACAAAATGTTGTACATCCAACTTACTTACGTCGCGTTCATGTGCATCTTGGCATCATGACCCAACTAGACATCGTCGAACAAATCCCACCAATACAACCAAGGGCCAAAACTCAGCCAGTGAACTCAACGCACCAAACACGCCCAACGTGGCCAACACATCTACCACCCGCACACCCCACAGCGCCAGCCAGCCAAACGTCCACATCCGGCCCCAAACCCCGCCCACCCGTCTCCCCGTCGTATTCGTCCAGACGCGCTCGAGGATCACCCCGATCCCGTTCATCACCCAGAACCCGATGACAACGACTGAGTGCCCGCTGTGTCCAAAGGAGCGAAGTTCCATGTCGTGAGAGATGCCAGAGTAGAGAAAGGCCCCGAACACGCCGCCGAGTCGGCCGAATAGGTAGCTGCATGGCTGCATGACGAAGTTGACGAGTATTTCCCGCATTATCTGATGCCACCGACGACCCCAGAATTCGGTCAAGGACGTCGACAACCACGGGGCGTCGAAAAGGGGTGGCCATTGAGAGGGCTGGTGCTGGAACAAGACGATGCATGTGGCCGCTAGAACGTGGTATATCAACTGTATCATAAAGTACAGCATCCAGGCGGCCAAGAAGGACACAAAGACAGATCGCAGAAGTTCCAGGGAGGGAGGGAGAGTGTGGTCAAACAGAGAGCCACCTCCAGGCGAGCCAAATGTGTCCGGACCCAGCATGCAGATAATCTGAAGGCATGCGTCGAAACCCAAGGCGTAAATGGTCACTGGTGCTGCTGACAGCAGTACAAAAGCGGTTCGAGAATCTGTTTCAAAGGTGGGCTTGGGGAGGATGAGTCCCCGCGGCCAGTTCCACCCAATGCCTCGCACATTGAACATAAGGTCGCAAGCATTCCACAACGCTGTGTAGATGTTGTTGTCGGGGCCAGACTTATCGGGTTTGTTTGAAGGACTCTGTCTCCGAAAAGGCTCTCGTGCAATAGCCCATGCGGCACCCCGAATTGACATGGAACACACATGAGTCTAGTGGACCACGTCAGTAACACGTAACGCCGCACTGGTATCACTCACAATGATTACAGTATTCATCTGGCCCTTGTCGACAAGTGTACCACGCCAAGCAAACCACACGAGGACAGGCAAGAGCGCAAAGCGGTAGATGCGTGTCCCCTCGAGCTGAACCAGTACTCCCATCAAGTAGAGACATACTAGACATGGAACGATGTAGCCAAGAAGAGTGGCCGCTGTAAGGCCGATGTTTTGCGACGACTCAAACAAGCCTTTGACACTGTGAGCGGTCAAGACAGGCTATCAAGTTCCTTCATGGTGGGCGAACAGACCTTGCGTGCGTAGCCATCATGGGCTTGTCGAGTGTGAAGGGCAAAGGGTAACGTTTGAACTGGAGCTTTGATGGGCACGATCACGGCCTTAGTAGTCCATCGTGTGCATGATGAATCATATAATGGACCAAAAAGGTCCACAACGAAGCGGAACCAGTAGAACCACCTCCCGTCGGAGATGGGTTTACCAGTGATACCGCTCGCATTGATAACGAAGTGGGTGCCTGCTCAGCGCTCAGTGATAGCCCAGTTCACAGACAAGATGCAAATGAAAGCTTGACCAGATGGTGTCATCGATGTGATGATGAAGGCAGTGGTTCAATGCACTAGTTAGCTCAAGTACATACCACCGGCAACCACTCGAACTTGAACATCTCACACATAATCAACTTAAAGTTGCATCAACTACGAGGCCCCCCATTCCTCACAGTCCCTTCAGCATTGACTCGTTGCTAGCCCAGGATAATGGCAGTGAGTGTTGGGAGTGTATCTGTACATCGAAACGCGTTTGAGGGAGGGCACCACCACTTTTTTTTTCTTCTCGAGTAAGGTTGTTCGAGGAAAGTTGCCTCTCTCCGATCTTTCTCCCGTAGACCCTACTCAGTCTCCGTTCAATCCTGACTCGTACACCCTACCCAGTTCGAGATCGCCCAAGCGAGTCGTGGCACCATCTACCTCGGGACCCTAGTTTCCGTCCACGAACACCGTCGCCTACACGGTCGTATCCAAACCGGCATTTAATCATGACACCATGCCGAACCCGGTATCGACATGACAGCGACCTCGAGAGTCATGGTCATGTATATCTAGGTTTTCTATTTTTGTTCTTTTCAGAGTAACAAAGATGCGCTCACATAGCCTCGCAGCAGCATGTTGATGATTGAAATATTGATCATTCAATCATTCAAGCTTCGGATGTTGTGGCAACCAATAGTTAAGACACACTGAGCGAAAGATGTATTGCTATTACGCCTGACATCAAGCCGCACGCTCAGCGTTGAGGTTGAGCGAGCACACGCTTTTTTTCGGTGGTTACAAGTCAAAGGCTCCTTCCATGATAATGTTCGCATAGTAAGTCCTGTCGCCCGTGATGATGTCACATCTTGGTGGCATGAATCAATGTTCCAGTGACCACGACCCACTTGTCCCAGCTTGCCCCAGTCATCGTTGCCATTGCAATCAAATTCATCGCTGTTTTTCTTTCACCCCATGTCCTCCAATAAACACCTTGGAACTTCTCATTTTAAACAACTATCTGTCCCGTATGGTCACTCGTAACTTTGCTAGCAATTCGTCGATACACCAGCATAATCGCTAGCGTCGATGTCGTCGTACATGATCATAGTGAGTGATTCGCTGTCTGGGTAAGGAGTTCCCCAATATCAATCAGATACGACGTCGCCAATACTTTTTATAGCTCAGACCCTGAACCTGTATATCCACCATGTTTGTCGTCATGTGTACACTGTTTTCGGGAAATTTGGACCATTGTTCTAGACTGACTGTTCTGATAGGTCCGTTACATTGGTCTTGTGTAGGTCAATTGGCCGAGCTGCAGCACATCTTCCAACATGGTTCATCCTGAATCCATTCTCAGAATCTTCACACTCTGTATGTTCAATGGCACTAACCAAGGTTCATTATCTCAGACAGTACACTCGCAGATGGCTGTTTCTTTATTCCTGGCCCTCTGGAAGTCAGTTTTAGCTTTGAATTGGGACAAGGTTGAACTCGCCGGGTCGGCACACGAGTTCACTTCCACATCATCTCGTTCTTTGTACTCACGATCAACCTGCATCGGTGCACCAACCACAAGGAGATAAGCAGAATGCCGTCAGCGTTTCGGATCCGGGGATCACCGTCGCCGTTGGGATACAGCTGTACTATAGACGATTGTCACCCAGTCAGTGACAATCTAAAGCCAATATCTCTTCCTCTCCTCATTGCACCGATAAATCAAATCCTCCTAGGATTGGTGTCATTGACATGTAACCCAGGATAATGGTGTTGTATGATATGAAGCAACAGGACTAATATGAAGCGCCATGCATCTTGTAAAACTTACTGACGTCGCATCATGACCCAACCAGACATCGCCGAACAAACCCCACCAATACAACCGAGGGCCAAAACTCGGCCAGTAAACTCAACGTACCAAACACGCCCAACATGGCCATCACATCTACCAACCACACACCCCACAGCGCCAGCCAGCCAAACGTCCACACCCGGCCCCAACCCCCACCCACCCGTCCCCCCGTCGTTTTCGTCCAGACGCGCTCGAGGATCACCCCGATCCCGTTCATCACCCAGAACCCGATGATAACGACCGAGTGCTCCCTGTGTCCAAAGGAGCGAAGCTGCATGTCATGAAAGATGCCAGAGAAGAGAAAGGCCCAAAACACGCCGCCGAGTCGGCCAAATAGGTAGCTGCATGGCTGCATGGCGAGGTTGACGAATATGTCCCGCATGATCTGATGCCACCGACGACCCCAAAACTCGGTCAATGACGTCGACAACCACGGGGCGTCGAAAAGGGCTGGCCATTGAGAGGGCTGGTGCTGGAACAAGACGATGCATGTGACCGCTAGAACGCGGTAGGTCCACTGTATCATAAAGTACAACATCCAGATGGTCAAGAAGGACACAAAAACAGATCGCAGAAGTTCCAGGAAGGGAGGGAGGGAGTAGTCAAACAGAGAGCCACCTCCAGGCGAGCCAAAGGTGTCCGGGCCCAGCATGCAGATGACCCGAAGGCATGCGTCGAAACCCAAGGTGTAAATGGCCACTGGTGCTGCCGATAACAGTACAAAAACGGTTCGAGACTCCGTTTCAAAGGTGGGCTTGGAGATGAGTCCCCGCGGCGAGTTCCACCCAATGCCTCGCATATTGAATATCAGGTCCAAAGCATTCCACAACGCTGTGTAGACGTTGTCGGAACCTGACTTGTCGGGGTTGTTTGAAGGACTCTGTCTCCGAAAAGGCTCTCGTGCAATAGCCCACATGGCACCCCGGATTGACATGGAGCACATATGAGTCTAGTAGACCACGTCAGTAACACGTAACGCCGCACCGGTATCACTCACAATGATTACAGTGTTCATCTGGCCCTGCTTCGGGTCCCCTGCCGACATGTCGAGAAGTGTACCACGCCAAGCAAGCCACACGAGGACAGGCAAGAGCGCAAAGCGGTAGATGCGCGTCCCCTCGAGCTGAACCAGTACTCCCATCAAGTAGAGACATACTAGAGATGGAACGATGTAGACGACAAGAGTGGCCGCTGTAAGGCCGATGCTTTGCGACGAATCAAACAAGCCTTTGACACTGCGAGCAGTCCAGACAGGCCATTAAGTTCCTTTAAGATGGAGAAGGTGAGGGAACAGACCTCATCATGGGCTTGTCGAGCGTGAAGGGCAAAGGGTAACGTTTTGAACTGGGGCTTTGATGAGCACGATCACGGCTTTTAGTAGTCCATCGTGCATGAAACTTGGACCAAAAAGGCCCATTGACACACGAAGCGGAACTAGTAGAACCACCTCCGTCGGGGATGAGTTTACCGCTGACACCGCAATGATAACAAAGTGGTTGCCCCCGCTCCGAGGGCGACAGCCCAGTTCACAGACAAGATGCAAATGAAAGCTCGGCTAGATAGAGTTTGAATTGTCAATGTCAAGTACCAGCAACTAGTCACGAGCTCGAACACCTCACCAATCTTATACACACTCGTAGTCAACCCCAACTACGAGTTGATATCGACCATGGCCCCTCGTTTCTCCCTTCAGGACACTACCACGTAACTCCGTCGTACAGCAAACTCATGATGATGATGATACATCATGATCCAACCCCAGACATCGCCGAACAAACCCCACCAACACAACCGAGGGCTCAACCTCACCCAGCAAACTCAACGAAGCAAACCGCCCCGACATGGCCCACGCATCCACCACCCACACGCCCCACAGCGCCAGCCACCCAAAGGTCCACATCCAGCCCCACACCCCGCCCACCCGTCTCCCCGTGGTCTTTTTCCATACACGCTCGAGCACCACCCCGACGCTGTTCATCACCCAGAACCCGATCACGGCGACCGAGTTCCCACCACGTCCAAAGGCACGCAGCTCAATGTCGTGAAAGACGCCAGAGAAGAGAAAGGCGCCGAACACACCGCCAAGTCGGCCGAATAGGTAGCCGAACGGCTGCATGGCGAGCGTGACGAGGAGCTCACGCATCATCTGGTGCCACCGACGACCCCAAAGTTCGGTCAAGGACGTCGACAACCACGGAGAGTCGAAGAGGGGTGGCCATTGAGAGGGATGTTGTTGGAACAGGATGATGCATACGATCGCAAAAAAATGATAGCTCCATTGTATCGTAAAGTATGCCATCCATATCGTCAGGAAGGACACGAGGACAGATCGCGCCAGTTCTAGGAGGGGTGGGAGGGTGTGGTCAAACAAAGAGCCACCGTCGAGCGAGCCAAAGGTGTCCGGGCCCAATATCCGGATCATCTGAACGCATGCGTCGAAACCGAAGGCGTAAAGGGCCAAGTGGGCTGTCAACAACAGCACAAAGGTGGTTCGTGACTCCGTTTCAAAGGTGGGCTTGGGCAGGACAAGTCCTTGCGGCCAGTTCCACCCAACGCCTCGCACATTAAACATGAGGTCCAACGCATTCCAGAGTGCAGTGTAGACATTCTCGGGATCTGATGTGCCGTTTTTGCTTGAAGGACTCTGTCGCCGAAAAGGTTCTCGTGCAATAGCCCACACGGTAGTCCGCATGGACACACCAACCATGTGAGTCTAGTGGACCACGTCAATGACATGTAAGGTTGGACCGGGCTGACTCACGATGAGCGCAACGTTCGTCTGGCCCTGCTTGGGATCACCTCCCGACATGTCGACAAACATTCCGCGCCAAGCAAACCACACGAGGACAGGCAAGAGCGCAAAGCGGTAAAAGCGCGTCCCCTCGAGCTGAACCAATACTCCCATAGAATACTGGCATATTAAAGGTGGAACGATGTAGCCAAGAAAGGTGGCCGTAGTGAGGCCGATCTTCTGCGATGCCCCAAACATGCCTTCATCACTGTGAGCGGTCAGACCAGGCCCATGACGGAGAAGGCGAGGAAACGAACCTTGCGTGCGCTGCCATCACGATAGGGTAAACGGTGACCAGTTTCCAACCAAGTCGTTGACAGCTTTAGTAGTCCATGATGGCTTCGACCAAAAGGGGTTCTGTCACCGCCCATAAAGCGGAGTAGAACCTCTCCGTCGGAAATGAGTTTGGCACTGCCTTGGCGACAACTGCTAGACAACTGTGGACGCTTTGCTTTCTGACCAAGTTGCACTATTCAACCAGCATAGGTCAGTGGTTTGAGTTTTACAAGTGGGTATGTAACAGAGTGTTAGACGACACGAGTGAACACTACAATTATGAATTTCCGTAAGCCTTCCCCGATTAGTGCATCCGTTCAATGAGAAGAAGAAAAAAACAACCTCTTTGATTCAACCCAAGCTCACGACTCCACGCCGATGCATCGACGCACAAACGCCACGAGGGCCAACGACGGCTCGTACCCGCCCACCACGCTCAACGCACTAAACCGCCCCACCTTGGCATACACGTCGACCATCGGGATACCCCACAGCAGTAACCACCCGACCATCCACGCCCGCCCCCACATCCCGCCCACCCGTCGTCCTGTCACCCGCTTCCAAACGCGCTCCAAGGCCACCCCGACGCCGTTCATCACCCAGAAACCCAAGACGACGACCGCATAGCCACCGCGTCCAAGTTCCATGTTGTGAAACA
>JBBPJP010000194.1:0-39187 GCA_038088775.1 Boletus barrowsii
AGAGGTCTATGCATCTTTCGAATTTCAGTCCATGTTGGGCGCTGGTGAACAGCTGCGAAAATTGACGATCACTGTGGATCAACTATTGGACCGCAGTGAAAAACACACCCGTGAGTCGGACGACATTTTGCACAACGTCCCGGCACTCACACCTTGACAGCGTTATTTTTTTTCCCCAAAGGATGGCAACATTGTATCCTCGTGTTCATCTATTGTTATAACTGTCGAACGGCGTAATGACGAGGGTAGCGATTCGTTGGCGTCGAGGGTACTCGGTCCTCTTTGCGTAAGCAGGCAATTTGTGTCAACATGCTCCCAATTGATCATTTTATGTCTATAGTCGAATACAAATGCCCCAAAACGCGCTAGAAGACGCAACGAACCACGGCCACAGCGCTCTCTCGCGTTACCGTAAGCACGGGGGAAAACGAGACCTGGAGCACTCTGTTGCAGAGTTCGAGCGGGCACTGAATACTTGTCCACTGAACCATCTTTGTCGTGCGGCCGCTCAGTCGAACCTCGCGATGGCTAAGTTCATCCTTTGTCGGGTCGACGACACGAATGCTTCCTTCGAGATCCCACTTGGCTTGTACCGCAATGCACTTGCCGCGCGTCCTGTCGGTCACGCTGACCGGCCATCCACGTTGATTCAGTTGGCCGCGGCGTATTTGGCACGATTCGAGAAGCAGAGGGACGATGTCGATGGAGTACAAGTGGAGGCATCGCTACATGAAGCGATGGAGCTCATCTCCACTGACAGCCACGAAAAGCGAGCTGTGTTTGTCATGCTGCAATCATATGCCGGCCATAGAGTTGGCCCTGCAAGTGGGCAATCGTCAGTGGACTCGGATTCAAGCTCACGGTTAACAGACGAGGACCCTCGGATCTCAAGTGTCCCGCTGTTGAAGGGGTTCGATTCGTTCGAACGATTCGGTGATCTACCGGACCTCCAACGAGCAATCACACTTTTACAAAAATTGGTCAGATCTGTTTCGCTTTGGGATGATGGGTACCGCACAAGATTAGGGAATCTCGGGGCGGCATTGTTGTGGTGATTCGAGCGCCTCGGTGAGCTGGAGGATCTCGAGGATGCCATTTCTACACTCAGGGATGCCAGTGACCTCACCCCCGATGGACATCCTGACAAGCCAAGTTGTCTGAACAACCTGGGGAACTCCTTCAGAGCTCGTTTCGAGCGCTCGGGGAGCTGGGGGATCTCGAGGATGTGATTTCTACACTCGGGGATGCTAGTGACCTCACCCCTGATGGTCACCCTGACAAGCCGAGTCGTCTGAACAACCTCGGGAACTCCTTCAGAGCTCGTTTCAAGCGCCTCGGGGAGCTGAGGGATCTTGAGGATGCGATTTCGACACACAGGGATGCCGTTCACCTCACCCCTGATGATCACCCTCACAAGCCGAGTTGTCTGAACAACTTCGGGAGCTCCTTCATCACTCGTTTCGAGCGCCTCGGGGAGCTGAGTGATCTCGAGCATGCCATTTCGACATACAGGGATGCTGTTCACCTCACCCCTGATGGTCACTCTGACAAGTCGAGTCGTCTGAACAACCTCGGGAACTCCTTCATCAGTCGTTTCGAGCGCCTCGGGGAGCCGAGCGATCTCAAGGACGCAATTTCCCTGTATTCCCATGCTACTTCTGTTCCCATAGGCCCCATCGATGTTCGATTTCGTGCATCACGTAATTGGATATTATGTGCTTGACGTATGCGCCATCCCTCTCTCCTCCGAGCATATTCTGCCATTCATCTCTTTCCTCAACTTGCATGGATTGGCCTTTCCCTTACCCACCGTTACGCAGAACTCAAGCGAGGTGCCGATGTTGTGCGTGAGGGTGCAGCTGTCGCTTTGGACTCGGGATTCCCAGAACTTGCTGTGGAGTGGCTCGAGCAAGGTCGCTCCATCGTTTGGGGGGAGCTCCTTCAGCTTCGCGGCTCTTATGAGCAGTTGTCGTCTGCTCATCCAGATCATGCCCACAGACTTCGGGAACTGTCTGCCGCGTTAGATGATGCTGGTGCCACTCATGAAAAAGCATTGTCCACCCTCTTGGAGCTCACTGATGATGCAATGGAATGCACGACACAGATGTTGGAGCGAGAAGCTAATAGACGCCGTACACTCGCAATCGAACGAGATAAACTACTTCAGGAGATTCGACGCCTTCCTGGCTTCGAGCGTTTCCTCCTCCCAAAAGATTTTCCTCAGCTCCGTGCGTCAGCACACTTCGGACCGGTCGTTATGCTCAATGCTGCAAAAACCCGATGTGATGCATTGATTATCCTTGCCGACGTGGATCATGTAATTCATGTCCCACTCCCCAATTTCTCTTTCCAGCGATCCATTGATCTTCAGGCAAAATTGAAAGATGAGACCGCGGCACCTGGGAATCCTTCTTATCCCCCTTGTGGAAATGCGTCGTTAAACCAGTCATGGATGCATTGGCTTTTTCAGTACGTGTTGTCGTGTCACTTGTGTTCAAAATCTGTTTACTATCTGGGTCTCTGAACAGACGCCTGGAGAAGTATCACGTATTTTCTGGTGTCCGACTGGCCCTTTCGTATTTCTTCCCATCCATGGTGCTGGTTTTTATGACGCCGAGCACTCAATACCTGGACACAAAGTATTCGACTTTGTTGTCTCGTCATATGTCCCTACTCTCAGCATTCTTGTGCAATCCAATCGCCGTGTAGCACACAGCAGCGATCTCCGGCTTCTCCTCGTCGGTCAGCCATCCTCCGATGGTCAGGACCGACTTCCAGGTGTAGCTCCTGAATTGGAACACATCAGCACAGTAGTTGGAAATTCGCTTTCAGCGTGCACTACCCTCCTCCAATCTTCTGTCGGTGCTGTGGAGGAAGTACTTGGCTTGATGAAGGATGCGGACTGGGTTCATTTCGTGTGCCACGGTATCCAGGATGCCGCAAATCCGACTGAGAGTGGTCTTTGTCTCGCCAATAGACGCCGCTTAAAAATATCTGACATCATTGGGTTGTCACGGTCCCGTGGTGGGCTTGCCTTTCTCTCTGCATGTCAAACGGCGACGGGTGACGAGGGTCTCACCGACGAGGCTATCCATATCGCAGCGGGAATGTTGTTTGCGGGTTACGCTGGCGTCATTGGTACGATGTGGTCGATCAGCGATAAGCTTGCGCCCATCGTGGCGAAGGACGTGTACGAGCACCTGTTCCGGAATGGCACGAAGCCGGATTATCGGGAGGCTGCATGGGCGCTGCACGAAGCTATTACGAGTCTTCGAGAGAATGGCGAAGTGTCGTTCAACGAGTGGGTTCCGTTCATCCATGTAGGTCTTTGAACATTCGGATGGACTATTATCTCATAGTTATTGTCATCGTATCATCATATTATCTCAAAAATGCACTTGTACAGTATTCTCGGGGATAGTGTCACTACTTGCTGGCTCAAGGCCTGACCGCTCCGTTCGTTGGACGAGGATCCTCGGTTTTCCATCGCGGACGTACGACGCGGGGGGGAACCAGCCGCGAGTGTCGGGCAAGGCGGTACCTAGTGCAGAGAACGCATCGACGTCGATTGGACGATGGGATGCGCTAGTCACGTACGAGTCATTCCAAACTTGGCCGTGATGTAGACGTGGGCGTGGGCGTGACGACGAGCAGCCACGGATTGTCCCAAAAGGCACCCACACTGGTATGTCTGTCTGATGAGGCGTCCCTCTCGCCGTGATGCAACAGTGTGACATGGATGCGCTTCGGAGTTGCGTCTATGCGTGTGACAAAGGGGATGACCCTGCGTACTGGGCGGGCTCCTGGGAACCCGTGCTCGGGATCGCGGCGGGTAGAACTACGTGTCGTGCTAGGCGTGTATAGAGGGAGCGGTGCCTTGCGCGACTTGGGGGAATTGCAAGTCTGCGAAACTTACGGCGTCGTTGTATGAGCAATTGTATGAGCATACTAGTCACCTCAATGACGGCGCCATGGAACGGATAACTTGGATTGTCATATGGTATAGTCCCCTTGTGTCTGCTTATTTGACATGATCTGCGAATTCAAGGGGGTTAGCGATGGTCGACATGATGTGGAGGGAGCGACGTACGAAAACTGAGAGAGCAGAGACGTTAGGTACCGTTCGATGGAGGTGTCGAAAGGTGAGGGGCCCTCACCTTTCGACACCTCCATCGAAGGCTAAAAAAAAGGAATTGGGTGGCAAAGGTCGTCTGAACAACCTCGGGAACTCCTTCATCACTCGTTTTTTGCGCCTCGGGAAGCTGAGGGATCTCGAGGATGCGATTTCGATATTCCCTCGCTAGGCTCATCATTTTTAACATTTTCGTCGAAATGGTGGGTCTTTCTTCCTTGTGGTTAATCCGGACGTGTACACGCTTGACCAGGGTGAAGTGTTTGTCCGCTAACTTGTGGATAGTGCGGTGCCTACGGATGGCTCTGGTGCTGGACATGCCGTGGTGCAAGGGTTAATGCTTCGTGGAGGGCTGGTGAAGCTGCTCATCAGAGTCCTCGACAACGTCAAGGGGTTGTAGCCAAGATATAAGCAAGATGGCTGTTTCAATTACTTTTTCTTATCCCCCTTTAGATCTTCCGACGAGTTTCAATTTCTTGTGGACTGCAGTATAATACGCAGGTGTTCCACATCCTGATTCGCCATTCACTTATTGTATACCATGTACTCCATGGCATGTAATTCGTAACAACATTGGTATTATTGAGTTTACCTCGGATAGTCGGATGTGGTCCCAGGGCAGAGCGTCAACGTGATATCCGCGTTGCTGCAAGTATAGTCGACCTCATCAGCTGGCGTGTAACCGCCTGCAATGGCATATTGTCAATGCTTTGCACGCCATTCGTCAACGACAGGAACACTTACCAGCGCCATCGTTATCGGGGAAGGCGTAAGCGTTGTAGCAGGTGTCATAGTAGAAGGAACTAAAGGGACCCGGACCAGCATTGTCAACGCAACCTCCACCGCCAGCCGGAAGCGCGCCACCACTGCACGCTTCGACAGACGAACAACAGGGTGAATAGCAGCTTCCACCTGGACCCGGAACAGGCTGTAACGCAACATCAATACGGACACGAGGATCTACGCAGAGTGAACACGCTCACACATCCAGAAGAGATGGTGCACGCAAACGCGTCGCAGCTAGCCTCAGCAGAGGAGATCTGCATCCCGACATTGTAGCCATAGATGAGGGAGATGTCGTAGGTGACGCTTCCTGGAATGGCGAACTGCAAGGGTATCGTTGGGTCAGCCGTATCCGTCAAAATGCAAAGTCATGGAGGGGAAAAAAAAAGAATCCAAGTTTGGTTGACGTACAAAGTTGAACTCGGCTCTGCTAAAAGGGGTCTGGCCGTCCCAGGTCGGACCACCGGTCGTACAAGCGGACGCATCACTTGTGCAACCCGTACCTTCGCATCGTTTGTGTGAGAACAGCGAAGATGGGATCTTGAACTAGAACTTACCGACGTTGACGGCACCGTCCCAGTTGGAGCTGATGCCCATATTGGCAGACGCACCTGCGCCCACGTTGACGAAATTGTCAATGGAGCCAAAGCTTGTCTGGGTGAACAAAAGGACCGATTCGCTACATCGGTTGACGACGGTCAAGGATTGCGCGTGCACCACGGCGGCGGTCGCAGCCACTAGGGCAAGAGAGGAACGCATAGACATGGCGGCGAGATGGAATCGAGGATATAGGATTTACTAGGTTGTGCTGGGACTCCCCCTACACCTGGGTTTTGTTTATATATATGTCCCTCTCCGATGTGGTCCGTCGGTTTGGATATAGGATCGAAGAGTCGCCAGGCTGTATATCTTATCCCGACCTGTTCGTAAGACACATCGTGGGTGTTGTTGGCAAAGTATTTTCAGGCACCGGGACGATCACCGGTCGGACTGGTCAACCCGGTCCGGCCCGCACACCGCCTGCTAGTGTTTCAAGTCAACGAAGATCAAAATCTATTCCTATGAGTATAGGTAAACCCATCCATGCATCTTCTGGTAACACACTCAGGTTCGTGAGCTGATCGGAATGCTACAATCACCGCGGCAAAACAGCTCAATTGACAAAAATCCTACTCATTCCATAGTGACAAGGTACACAAACTTAGTCCATGGTTTCTTTGCCAGAGGCAGCCAGCGTGTGCTCTACCGCACGACCAGTATACCTCCAACGTCCCTTACATCCACCCCATTTCTGTAGGTATACTTCTTTCCAGACACGTCAATTTTAGATGAAGAGGCTGGGGTGTCGGGAAGAGATGCCAAATTCAGACAAGCGGGTGTATGAATATATGACGCAAGGTGTTGCACGTATCGTATGCATACCATCGCACGCAAAGATATCGGCAGATCGACACACCGTCGTCCCCCAGAGGCATCAATATCGAATCGCAGGAATGGGTTCCGCACGGATGGAAGAGAGATCGACAGCTTGATCGATTGCATCGTCTATTTCGCCAATGAGGGCGCTGGAGGTGAGCATCAGATGAAGCGTCCTTGAGTGGGATGATGGAGGACAGTCGAACGCACATCATATCACCCTTGACAAGATAGAGTCCGAGTGGGATTTCTTCGACGCCTTCCTCCATGCTGTACACGCGTTCCTTGGACTCGGATAGGACGACGTTTGATTTTTGGTCGAATCCTGCGAGTACTCCCTGTTCACAACAAGGCGGAGCTGAGTTGAGCGGATATCGCGACGACACAGACGCTTTGATAAGGAACGTGACTAACCACGATCGCCCTTCCATCTTGGAGCACGAGCAGTACACGACCTATGGAAGCGAAAGAGCGGTCAAAACACGGAGAGCAAGATCAACATCTAAGGCTTACGATCAACATAGCCCTGCAGGCTGGCCATTTGAACGTACGCGTGCGTGCGTTGGAAAACTGGATAATGGCGGCTTTTTTTTGTTGATGCGGCGATGCAGATGAGACTGAGACGGGACTGCCGCCTTGTACTTCCGCCTTGTACCTGTGCTGATTGTCTCCTATGGATCGCACAAACGTCGAGATGGAAGAGGCGGTTGTGTTTGGGGTCCTGGTGTGGGGGCTTCCGCGCCACGTGACTCCTTCAAGCACTAGTTCCCTGGATACGTTCCGTTGTTTTGCGGGCCCGCCGAAGCCAATTATATCATCTGCCTCGCAACTCTACCGCCGTTCAAACCAAAAGCAAACCTTGCCATACTACAGCGGTACGCACAATCCTAATGTTGAGAGCATCACCATTTGCACTCCCTTATCGGCATAATCTACATTTGCGTAGGGCCGTCCGAGCGTGAGCGTTTGAGAGCCCACCATCTGCCCGCACGTATGTTGGCGGGTGCGTTAGCGAGGTACTTAGGTCATGTATGCACTCGCTTGGTGCTCCCAAACATCCCGCACAATTTAGATTCGCCGGAATCGACAATAGTTTCAAATCCAGATCTGCTCTAGACATGGCATCAAGAAAACAAGACAGTTAAGACTGAATTCAAGTCGGAAACGCTAGCTCGTTTCAGGGATAGCTGTTGTGAGTCTTTCGACAACAAAAGCCAGAACAGCCAGCACAGATGCGTGTAGGTTTCCAGCTGAAACATTTACTTAAGCATGCAATTCCGACTCAGGTTAGTGATCCAAACCTTTATTTCGTGGTTACGTCGCTCTCCGGGTTTCGTTCACTCGCTCCTCAGGGGGACCTCGGTTGGGTTGAACAATGATGCTGCTCGAACGCCCGTTGGATGCAATGGAACGTACACAATATGTGCTTTGGTCCCTGCATGTTCCTATCTCTACAACTGCTAATTCGGATGCAGCCGTGCTCTGAAGAGGCGACACCGTCGGACAATACATATCCCGTCATTACCGCTGTCACCCTTGTTCGTCGGGAAGTTCAGTTGTAAGCGCATCGACCTGTGGCGTCGTTCAATTTTGCGAGCCGCGTGTGGCATATTGCACCCGCACAGACCTCCCTAAATACTAGCACGATTTTGCACGACGGGAAATATTTATGGTGAAAACTATTTTGCAGCAGGACGCTCACGTCTACGATCCTCCTATACAGGAAAAGGTACATAACCACAATATTGCGGCTCCGCGATGTCTTTGACTCACCTATTTCAGTTATTATGGCCTCAGAAAAGGCGCAATGCATCCACAATCATATATCATTGATGGCAGATAGCCTCGTCAAAATCGCACGTCGTGCTTAATCTATTGATCCGCATACTGTTGACTGACGAAACTTGCGAGATTCTTCGGCAAGTCGGATCAACTCTTTGGGAATATCATGGACGGGGATGAATGATGTTTCTCAATCAACACGGACAATATCATAAGAATTCCACCACTTGGCCACCGCAGTTCAAGAAAAATAACAAGTACACGAGATTTTGGGCAATGAAAGGATAAGGCCATCCGTGATCACTGCGTAGGGCAAGGCTTCCACCTGACCACCATATTTCCTTCAAGAAGCTGAAGCGTCTCACCGGTAGCAATCCCGACCACCTGAGCCAAAGCGCTGAGGTACCGGGTGCAATGACGAATGGACCATAAACATTCGGCTATAACCGAGCATGCTGTGATATAGAACAACTCCACACGAATATCGGTGACACTTCTGACAGCGGTTGAGGTGGGTAGCCAATTGGTTTGGTACAACGATGCGCTACGATATCATGTTCGAGCCGAAATTTCCTCTTTGTCCCTGGCATGGTGATGCATTGTTTTGGAAAGAGGGGTCCAGTTGAAGTTGTTATCTGTTCAGACAGCCTGCTGGGTTCGAGCAGGGGTATGAACTTCCCGACGCCTCGGATTATAGCAAGCTATCCGTGATCCTTACTGTTATCCGAGACATAGACAAGTAAGAATGCAGTCAAACATCCGTGATTGAATGGCAATCTCACCATTCGATCGGCCTAGTTGAAACTAATTGAATCGCTCGTATCCGTGGGGGGAGATATCCATATACCTTGGGGTTTGGGCACCTCGTCCGTTCCGTGACCGGCGGGGCATGACCACTACATGATCATAAGATCCGGGAGGTGTGACCTGCCTCAGAATATTTAAAGCCATCGCACTCCGGACTCGGGAGCATGAAAACCCGCGGTTCCTTCCCATCAGTGGGAATAGCACAGTATCGAACGTGGAATGCTGAACTCCAGAACTGTTCGCCGTCTTCTAATCAGAGCTTTGATAGAAGGCGCTAACCATAACGTTACAAACACACGTCCGATGGGAGACCAGTGGGGTATAGATGGCCCGAGAGCTGTGTTATGAGTCTAGGAGCTGTCCATCCGCGACTATGTAAACGGTTTCGGGATCGATCCTTGCGCTAGAGACGACATTAGCATTGCACTCAAGGGGACAAGGAAGAAATCGATTGAACACTGGGCAAGACTTGGACCACATCATATCAGTGGATCTGATTGGAACGTCGACTTTCAGCACTGGTATAAAATCCAGCCGTTCCGTCCGGATTCAGGAACAATACCTCTCAGGCACGCTGAGCTAGATCATTCAGGTGATCCATCCGTCTCCCGCGGTACCATCGGTGAAGATGCTGTTATTGGCTGTGATGATGGTCCATGAGCACGGACCTTCTTCTTCGCAAGAGGAAATGCAGAAGAGATAGATGGTCGACTGGTTCCTTGCTGACCATATGTGAGGGATGGTGACGTATTGCGAGCTCATAAGTCAAAGGATATACTTGGTACTCCGAGTCTGCCGAAGTTGGACTCGTCTAGCTAGGAATTAACTGGGGTGCTCTGAGTGAAATACAACTTGCCTGGACCGGGGTATAATGGATGAGGCAACTATCTGCTGCTCGTAGATGTAGATCTAATATCTCGATGCTTACCCCTCATATTTGGAGTGGCGGCGGCATGAAACTCATAAGCCACATGACGTGATGGTCTATGATAGTAGCAGGAGCGCTCAGCTGGACTGAACTGCTGTGAACTTGCCTCCAATTACATCCAGCCACTTACCTATAGGGCATAGACCGGTCAAGAAGCAACGTCATGTGCCTGATGGGTATCCACGACTAAATTGCAATGCAGGATTTCATCCCGGGAGATATTCAGGATGTAGTGCACATGGCCACAAACATGGAACGGGTTCTTCTTGCTGGATTC
The DNA here is from genome assembly GCA_038088775.1 of Boletus barrowsii. Classification (NCBI taxonomy): domain Eukaryota; kingdom Fungi; phylum Basidiomycota; class Agaricomycetes; order Boletales; family Boletaceae; genus Boletus; species Boletus barrowsii. The sequence goes on from JBBPJP010000194.1 coordinate 10,126, forward strand.
CCGTTTCACTGGCAACGAACGAAATGTGAGTTCGGAGACAATACTTGGCGGCTACGGGTTTGGGCGGTGTGTGAGCTTGACTCCAAAGATAAGTGTCGTGATTGGTCACTGACGGGTGAATGCAAACGTTCCTTTAATTCTCACCAGTAACGTCACCAGATCACCTCCAGTGACCCGTGCATGATAGCGGCCAGAAACAGTGTGATAGAGAGTCGCCGCATCCACGAGCGGGTTGCAATGGCACGAGCAGGGTATACACGTGTAACTAGTCCTGGAAAGCCCCGATCAGTAATATAATATGCACACTCGCATATTCCATAGACGGTGGAGCAGGATGAAACGGGGTGTGAGTATGGGACAGCATGGTAATTAACCGAGCTGTCAATTCGATTTAATCTCCCATGTAGTCGTAGCCACCCCGATCCGTTATTTATTCCTTTCAACTTGCTCCGCTGCCAGGACACGAGAATATTAATCTCGATCCAAACGGCTTCAGCAAGGCCGCACGCCGCCCATTTGTCTACCACCCAGCGTTGCCTCTTGCGTCCACTGTGAGCTCGTTTCCCCTCTCCAGCTCCGACGCAACACCTGACGTCGACCAGCCTTTACTGACATGGCCCACGACGAAAAGAGCCGCCACTCGCAAGACTTTTCCGCTGAAAAGTACGAGTCTGCCCAGCCCCAAGTACAAGAACACGACAAAAAGACCATTTCTTTCGATACCCGAACCGAGGAACAACCACTTGGCCCTGAACAACCCTCTGCGTCTCTCCCAACGCCCGTTACTGCCTCGTCCAAACTGCAGCGTGCCAAAATCCATGCAGCAGCCATCATCCCTGTATGGATAATCCTCAGTTCAGCTGTGATCCTATACAACAATCGTGTGTACAATACCTATGGATTTCGCTACCCTGTCTTTCTTGTCACCTGGCATCTTACCTTTGCCGTCAGTCTCTCTTTTCCCTTTGTCTTCGACATCTGACACCCCCACGAGTAGGCCATTGGCACGAGGGTGCTTCAGCGCACGACGAGTCTGCTTGATGGCGTTAAAGACGTCCATGTGTCTCGAGCGATGTTCCTTCGCTCCATCCTCCCCATCGGGCTGCTCTTCAGCGGCAGCCTCATCCTCAGTAACACGGCGTATCTTTATCTCAGCATTGCCTATATCCAGATGCTCAAGGTATGTCCCGCTCTACCTGCAGGACACGCGTTATCACTTCATTTCCGCCCATATGCGTTCGAGGTCGCTGACTTTCAACTTGCAGGCTTTCACGCCGGTCGCGATCCTTCTCATCTCGTGGATCAGTCGAACAAAGGAACCAAATCGGACGCTTGCTTTGATCGTGTGCATGATCTCATCAGGTGTTGCCCTCGCCTCGCACGGAGAGCTTCACTTTAACCTTACTGGATTCTTGGTACAAGCCGCTGCTGTCGCCGTACGTATCACCGCTCCGGTCGTCTGATCGCTTTCATTGACACCGCAGCGGATATAGTTCGAGGCGTCCCGTCTAGTCATGATCGAGATTCTTCTCCATGGGTTCAAAATGGACCCTCTTGTTTCTCTTCACTATTACGCACCAGTCTGTGCAGCCATCAACCTTCTCGTTCTTCCTTTTACAGAGGGTCTCGAACCATTCTACGAGATCGCCGCTGGCAAGATAAGCTGGTGGATCCTTGTATCCAATGCCTCTGTCGCGTTTTTACTCAACGTCGCCGCCGTCTTCTTGGTAGGCGCTGGTAGCGGCTTGGTATTGACGCTCGCGGGCGTGTTCAAGGTCTGTTTTGATACCATACATTCGAGCACCGGGGAATCTGAAACCGCGTGGTTGAAAAGGATATTCTACTTATTGCTGGCTCTGTGCTCCTGTTCGGTGCACCTATCACGCCGCTTCAAATCCTTGGTACGAGTTGATCATCGCTTTTTCACGTTCGCTCGTCGAATCATGGTTATTTAGGTTACTCCGTTGCGCTGTGCGGCCTTGTTTTATACAGGACGTGGGCTGGGAAGTGAGGCGGTGTTGCAAATGCTAGAAGTCGCGCCATGCCGGAAAGTACAGACCACCCAAACACGTGGACAGAAATGCCTTGGTCGTGAGTCTCGTCTGCTGATCGTTGTCTGCAGTTTAGATGTGCCGGTATCACTTGGCCACTCGCTTGGAAGGCTGGTTCTCACTATGTTTTATATATCCCGCTGGCTACCCATACATCATTCATAGATACCAATAACCATATACAACATACGAGATTTGCTTTGATAGACAAATATAAATGCCTTGTACACTCGAGAGCGTCTCTTCCAGTACTGCCAAGTCGTCTCCGGCGTACAGCTAACAAACCCAACAAACGCGTCACGCGACCGTTACAATCACCGCCCAGCCTGAGGTCGGGTTCACGAGGGGATTCCATATGACAGTAAACACGAAACAATGAAGAACGCGAATGCCTCCGTGGCCGCCGATACGGTCGGTGTGATGATTGGTAGTTAGGTTCGACGAGTCTCCCGGGCGCAACGGAGTGTAGAAACGCGAACACGTAGATAACTGTTTCAGCAAGCCAAGAACTCTTGCTGGCCCTGCCTGGTGCCCGAATCATCGATCGAACCCGAAACCTTTGCTACCGCATGAGGAAGCTATGTCACGGTTATTTTTAGGCTCACTAGATTCGTCAACGATCACAAACTTGGATCTAGACTGGCTCTTGAGTTCAGAGCAGCTCGGCGATACATTCATGACTTCATGACAAGCAAAATATTTGTCTGCTGAGCACACTGCGAAGGCTGCCACAGCTTGTCCCGGGCCGATAGATGAGTCAAACAGAGCTATTAAGCGATGTCGTCGGTCGAAGCGATGAAGGCGTGAGTGCGCGAGTTTGGCGACTGAGAACCAGCCGCAGGGAAGTTGGACGCTGTGTTTCCGATTCGACAATTCAACAAGTGCGTACATCATATCCCGCGGGAATATTCGGGGTGACATGCTCCTGAACGAATGATGAGTCGAGCAGACACCTGTCGGGACTGTTGGGTCGAGTGGTAAGGAAGTATAAACTTCAAGTAAACGTACTGAGCTTCGGTCTCCTATCGACCACCCATCACGTCGTACTCCTAATTATCGATAATGGTGAGGGAGATAGCTGCTAGAAACTGTCACCAGGTCCGCGTTTCGCGACTCGGGGGAGGATTCGAGGAAGCATTCGTGCCGTGGTATTCCGAATTCGCCACCAGCTTGCCGAGCGGTCTCTTCCTCTTCTACAGCCTCGAAACATCTTTTACGCGTAGTTGACGTCGCAAGTGAGACGGCAACAAAGGTGCTGGCTCGAGTAGCGCAAGTTGGAACGGAGTCGTTCACGGGAATTGGACGCGTGAAGAGCAACGAGTCGCCGAAAACGCTCGAAAGCGCTCGAGTGATACGACTATTCCTGTGTTGTTCCCCGCTGCACCAAGACATTTGCTCGACGACGGCGTGTTCGCTCAGACTTGGTATAGGTCATACGGACAACGTGTTCGAGCTGAACGACACGCTGTTTGTCGTCACGGACGGCCCCTCCTTTCTCTCGCGGCGTCCAGCGAGAACCCGCAAGCAGTTCCCAGATCATCTGACTGGCAGACACTCCTTTTGTGCCCGCTCACTGCTTATCCCCACACGGGCAACCACACCCTCTTCTCCCTTTGGCGCACATACACCGCGCTGGACATGTCCCTCTCCCCCGATGCATTGACCCTTCCGCCACCTCGCCGCATCTTGTATCCCAGCATGCCCACCTTTGGCGAGCAACCCGGTCCGAATGGGCCCATCGTCCCGCACTAACGGCGCCGAGCTGATTCCACCGATGGTTGTCAAGGTGGCTTTCACGACCCTTGGTCTCATGCACGCCAGAACTGGGCTGACTATGCACTCTTGCATGTCCCGTTCCTGCTAAAGCGCGGTCGACGTAGCCTACCGCGCGCGAGTCGACCTACCCTCTTTCGCGGTCCCACTAACAGAGCTCGATGCCACGAGAGTAGTGGGAGCCGATTGGGAGGAACGCCGCAAGGTTTCCGGATGTGCCCGAGTTACGCGCCCAGTTATGGTTGGTCAAGGCCGAGAAGGTCATATCGCGCCAGGACGCGGTGCAAGGGCCCAAGGTGAGAGCGGCAGACCACGAGGTACTGGTACACTCACTAGGTGAGCTCGGGGACGAGTATGGCGTCCTTTTTATCTCAGCGGAGGATCAGGCGTCGTGGGAGGAGCGCATGCGTGCAGTCTACGGTATGGTTATATCCCTCTGATTCCAATGTTGGTGCTGTTGCTTGCATCGTAGGTTGTGGTTGGGGTGTATAACGAATGTGCGGCAGATTGTGTGTACATCCCGCCGTCGGGGCGCGCGATGGTCATGAAGATATTTCCTCCGGGGTGTTTGTTCAGGATATGCAAGTGTCGGTAGGGACGCTGGATGTGCGATACTTTGCATGGTCGGAGGCTCGGTGGGTGCTTCGTTTGTGATACCTTGTTGGCTTCTGACCTTGCGTTGTAGGCAATATGGTGTCGACATACTACCTCCTGTTTGCTAATGGCAATCGATCCATAACTTGTAGGGCCTTGGAAAAATGACCCAATACCTGTCTTCCCCGAATACACGTTCAGATTTGGTCGTTCATCCTGTTAGAGACCAGATTGATTCATTGCTTGTCTAGTTTTCATTGAATAAATTAGATCAACATCTTGATTACACTTATCCTACCCATAACACGTTACGGACGAAATTTTTTCGTCATTTTGGGCCCCTTGTGATGCGTGACAGACGAATCGATTGAAATGGTACAGTACTACAATGATGTTTGCATCTCTGTCAATTTGCAACTCCAGCTTAATGGCCGCCGATGGTGTGATGATTGGTGGTAGTCACTGATCGCGGGTACGAAGTGTAGAAACACATAGCATATACTGTTTCAGCAAGCCAAGCACTAGCTTGCTGGCGCTGAATCCCCATCGAGCCCGAAGCCTTGGCTATCGGGAGGAAGCTATGTCACGGTCATTTTTAGGCGCACTAGATTCGGTCAACGATCTTAAAGTTGAATGGAGACTGTCGCTCTTGAGCTTGAAAATTCAGAGCAGCCCAGCAATATTCGTGACAAGTACTCTGCTGAGCACACTGCGAAGGCCGCCACACTGGCAGCTTATCCCCGACAGATAGCTATTACTGTAAGTCACGGGACCTGTTCGAAACGGCGACTTGTCGATGAGGCATGAGTGAACGGGGAAATTCAAAGTGACATCACGTTCCCGACTGATGTCGAGCAGACACCTGTTAGGTCGAGTGGTAAAGAAGTATAAGCCTTAGATGAGTGTCGGTCTCCTATCATGCTCCTAACCATCAATGGGGGTGAGGGAGATACATAGCAGAAACCGGGTCCGCGCTTCGCGATTTGGAGGATTCGAGGGTTGAATGTGTCTAAGTTTGGAACCGAGAAATTCCACATTTAGCACTTGATGAAACTGTCATGCTCCGGAGACGGCGGGAGGTAGCGGTGGGAAGAGTGGAAGCAAGCTGAGAAGGTTCCCGGATGCGCGTTGATGTGCGTTGGGCGGATAGGGGGTGGGAGGACTTTTGGAAACGTACGCATGCGCAGCGAGTCAACTGCTGGCGTGTCATCAGATGTCAGACAGGTGAATCGAAAACGTAACCGATCCGAGATGCAGGACTGAAAAATGGAGCTAGCGAAAGTGTTGGTATAGTCAAGATTATATTGCTACAACCTGAGGGTAAGTAGGTCAGTGGCAGGCCTCAGGGTGGGGGGCTATGTGACATATTTTGGTGGCGTCTTCATGAGAAGCAAAGAACTCACATTCCAATTCCGACGAAGCTTGTCTCAGTCCACACAACATTCATTGTCTACATTGTAGTGATGTTCAAATCCCTCCCAGCACTGGCGTTTGAGCCAAGATGATGGAGTACAGTAGATCGAGATGATGTATTGGGAGGGGCTGGTGGAGCGATGTACAGAGACGTTGTCCAGAAAAGGAAAAGTACAGAAGCGACTTCGAAGCGAGAAAGGACCGCTGACTCATTGACACCCCGATACCACCTCGGACCATCAAAGTTCCCCCTTTCCAATCCGCTCTTTGCCTCTTTACACCATGTACGTCCCAGTGGTAAGTTCTACGCCTACCCTGCTCACCTTGTCCTAGGGCAGACGTCTCCAACGCCGGCTCGGCGACGACGACTACCTTCGAAACCGCGCTTGTTTTCAACGCCATTGTATTCGGTATTGAAATCGCCGCGTTCACCCTTCTTCGTCCATACTTCAAGAGTGTGTATGAGCCCCGTACAATCACCCCGGTCGAAGAGTACGTCATTACATGCCAACTCCATGCCCCCTCTGACTCCTGGCTCATTTCACAGTGAACGTGTCGCACCACTCAAGACCGGATTGTTTACATGGCCGATCGCACTCTACAAAGCAAACTATCAAGACATCCAGCGCATCAACGGTCCAGACGCCTATTTCTTCGTTCGCTTTCTCCGTGTCATGACCCGAGTGTTACTCCCCATCTGGATCATTTCTTGGATTGTACTTTTACCCGTCACTTCAGTCAACAATTCCATCCCCGGAAACACAGGATTGAGTCGATTTACATTTGGAAACATTGCGCCCAACCACAGTGACAGATTTGCTGCATTCATCATCCTAGCTTGGTTCTCAACATGTGGGTATCTTATGTGTCTCCGATGTGGATTCAGATCCTGACACAATTTGCGGATGCGCATAGTTTGGATATTTTGGAATATCAAGCACGAGATGACTCACTTCATCAATGTCCGGCAGCTCCACCTTATCGATCCCGTGCACTCTCGCTCTGCTCAAGCCAACACTATCTTGGTTTCTGGCATACCGTCCAAGTACCTTACTGAGGATGCCTTGATACAGCTATATTCACGTTTCCCAGGTGGCGTGAAAAGAGTCTGGATTAATCGGTATGTCATCCTTGGCGGATTGTCACTCGTTTGATTATATCTCACACATTCACCTTCTGCAGCGACTTGAAGGAGTTACCAACCGTGTATGACCGCCGTCTTGCTGCATCTGGAAAATTGGAGTCTGGAGAGAAGACATTGCTTACTACTGCAGCCGAGCTTCGAGCCAAGACACTCAAGAAGCAGGGTGACAATGCTACATACCCCGTAGAGTCCGCCGATCAAGTTGAACGCAACCTTACTCTCGCAGAGAAACTGGTTCCACGTGCTATGCGTCCCACCCATCGTCTCCCTGTAGGCTTCTTGCCCTTTTCCCTCCCTCTTATTGGTCAGAAGGTCGACACGATCGACTGGTGCCGGAACGAGATTTCCGCGACCACTGCTCTGCTGCGACAAGCTCGTAGGACTATTTCTCAGGAATCTTCTCTCCCTACTTCAGACAACGGAGCGATAACGGATGGAGAGGATAGCTCTGAACAGTCGTACCCCCCTCTACATTCCGCTTTCATCACTTTCAATCAACAGATCGCGGCACACATGGCGTATGGGTCACTCGCTCACCATGCGCCATTCCGCATGGCTGATCGGTACCTTGAAGTCTCTCCAGAAGATGTTATCTGGGGCAATCTTGGCATGAATCCATATGAGAAGCGTGTTCGGATGGTGATTAGTTATGCAGCGACTGCCGCTCTGATCATTTTCTGGGCCATTCCTGTGGCTTTTGTCGGTCTCATATCTAATATCAAGGGGCTCTGTGTTCGCGAGAGTTGGCTCGCGTGGCTCTGCAAGATTCCACCGGTGGTCCTTGGTATCATCCAGGGTATTCTACCCCCAGTTTTGCTCGCTGTTCTCATGCTACTCCTTCCCATCGTTCTGAGGCTGTTGGGTCGCTTTGAGGGTATCCCTACTCGTACAGGATTGGAACTCAGCTTGATGACGCGCTACTTTATTTTCCAAGTGATCGTAAGTGTTCTTCACTATCGAAAGTTATATCTTGTTCACCTCAGCGATTTGTAGCACTCATTCCTTATTATTACCCTGAGCTCCGGAATTGTCGCTGCCCTCCCCAGCCTTCTTCAGAATCCCACTTCTGTCGCGAATTTACTGGCAACATACCTTCCCCAAGCGTCAACTTTCTTCCTTACGTATGGATTTTCTATCCTTGTTTGTCGTCGAGTGCTTATCAATGCCGAATAGGTACATCATTCTGCAAGGACTCTCCGTATCCGCGGGTGGTTTCCTTGCCATTGTTCAGTTGGTTTTGTATTATGTGAAGCTGTTCATTCTCGGAAGCACTCCTCGCTCTATCTATGACATCAAGTTTGCTCCTCGAAGCGTTGCGTGGGGCACTTTATTCCCTGCTATCACACTCCTCACTGTTATCAGTCAGTTTGCAAACCTTTAGCGAAATTCCCCCACTAACACTTCTATAGCTCTCGGTTATTCCATCATTTCTCCCATCATCAATGGTCTTGCGGTTTTTGCTTTCTTCATGTTCTATCAACTCTACAAATACCTCTTCTTGTATCAACTCACTCAACCAGCGACTATGGACACTGGAGGCTTGTTCTACCCTAGAGCCATTCAGCATGTCTTCGTGGGCATGTATGTGCAGCAAATCTGTCTCTGTGCACTATTTTTCCTCTCCCGGGATGAGAACAACCAAGCCGCTGCCGTCCCAGAGGGCATATTAATGGTCGTATTGATCTTTCTGACTGTGAGTCGTGACCCTTGTAGTCTCCAAAAATGATAATATTGAGTACTCCACAGGGCGGATATCATATCCTCATTAACAGCTCATATGGTCCACTCATTAGCGCGCTTCCGCTCAGCATTGCTGACAAGACCTATAAGTCTGAAGACTCACCTGACAATGACAATGGCCTCCACTCGGAGGAAAAGCGACGTGACACCATCGACTCCGCCGTCGAGGCGTCCACCTCCGGTCCCCGTCCCGGCGACTCGTCGCCAGAATCCAAATCTAGCGCCTGCTTTGACGATCTTTACTTTTCGCAACATGCGGATGGGGCGGTGGATTATGGATTTGCCCACCCTGCGCTGTCGCGTCCTCAGCGCGTGGTTTGGATTCCAGATGACACGCTTGGATTGGGTAAAGAGGAAGTCCAGACGAACGAGGCGTCGGGTGTATTGGCGACCACGGCAGGCGCGGGCATGGATGAAGCAGGGAAAGTGGCGATCAGTGGCCCGCCAGTGGATCTGAACAAGTTTTGAAGGATATGATCATTTTTGAACAGTGGTGCGTGATCTCGAATACGCGCTGCGATCTAGCTTTTCTTTTTTCATTCTCTATTCTCTTGTCACCCTCTCATTCATAGTGCATAATGTCTTAATATGATTATCTCGTTTTGTTGCTTGGAAAGCTTAGCTATTGTTGACGTCGCTATGGGTATTTGTTTACGAATGATATATTTGTTGCGGACGACGAGGAGCAACGGGTCTGCGCTGGTGGACGTATATATCATCTGTTCCAGAATGTTCAGAATGGTTGACAATCTATTCGAGTCAATGGGTTTCTGTAGTGGTGTTAGAGTTTACACGAGGAACTTCGACTCGCGACCGTTTTCAGGATATGATGTTCAAGAGATACACAAGTCGATGCTCACACGTACGTGCACCTTCAGGCTTCTGACGATCAGTGTTATCGCGGGATCATCTCCTTTATCCGCCGGGTAGCCGTGAGTCTGTCGTTCATACGCAACGGTAGTACAGAACTCCATCTGATCGGGATCATTGTCGTCTCCAATCCAGAGGATCGATTGACAGATGGTTTCGTAGGCAGTAAGAAACCGGATATTAATCAAAGTATGAAGTGTTTGGTTGACCTCTCTTCGAGCCGTCTTACTTGCCTTGCATACTTATGCGTAATGTCATCGATCGCCATCGCAACAGCGCTCCGACTCGGCCTGCAGTGCGTTACATTTGAATAGAAAATTTGACGGTAATGATGCTCGTTTTCACGTGTAAGGAATGGTTGTCTTCTCGACGAGTCCCTGCATTCTTAGACTCGTCGAGAAATAACAGTTGAAAGAAGACACGACGGTCTCGAGGCTGAGGCTCACCTTGGCAAGATTTCAACCCAGTGTATTCTGTATGATGTGCTTGCTACCACCATTTTCCAGTGTGAAGCTGGACTGCATTCGGGTATAACGTTTCTTGAGATAGACCACATGTTTGCCATGATGCATGAGGGCGCAGGTTAGGCGCTTTTCCGCTTTACGAGCAATTTCATCAAAGAAATCAAGCCCATGTTGCCTTGAGACATGCCGTTCCTTTCAAAGGTGCTTACTCACCTTGTCACTGCTGATGTGTGTCATTATCTGATCGTCTTTGCTTCACGACTAGCTGAAACAAGCGATACCAAATCCCTTTTCCTCTCAAGAATCACTGACGATCACCCAAGGCCATGGATCGGGACAGCGTACGACACAACCACGTCCCAGGACGACCTTCTCCACTTCGCCTACAGGAGCAGATGGCATAGGCCCTTCCAGGGGCGGTCCTGCTACCGGTACATACCCCTCGGGTGAAAACATGCAATCGGATAAAGCTGATACTGAATAGTTCGCTCAGCACCTACGTCGAGCGAGCTCCACGGAAAACCCATGTCGCAAACCATCAACATCATCCTTTTCGGTGAAGCCGGCGTCGGGAAAAGTGCCGTCGTCAACCTTGTCGCTCGGAGTAAGATCGCCAAGATCTCGTCAGACGTCGTCGGTTGTACGATGCAATCAACTCGCCACGATATCCCCATCGATGGCACAAACTATTGCATATTCGATACCGTCGGCCTCAATCAGCCGGAACTGGTGGTCAATTCGCACCTTGAAGCGATCGAGAGTGCTTACAAGCTCATTCTCGGGTTGACGGCCGCTGGCGGCATCCATCTTTTACTATTCTGCATGCGCAGAGGTAAAATAACGTTGACCACGCGGAACAATTACCAGCTGTTCTACGAGTTTCTTTGCCAGAAAAAGGTGCCAGTTGCGGTGGTCGTAACCGGCTGCGAGCACGAGGTAGACATGGAGGACTGGTGGACGAGGAACAAAACTGGGATAGAACACCATGGCATCAGGAGCGACGGTCATGCATGTATCACCGCAGTCACGGATGGCACGCCTGGCGAAGACTTGAAATACAAGGAGTCGCAACGGAAGATCCGCGAGCTTCTGAAGAGCTGTTCGCTGAAAACTGGTGCTTTTCTGTTAGACGCGACGGCATGGCTCGGCATGACAGGGAGGGAGATGAAGAGTCTCATCAAGGAAGGAAAGACTCCCAAGAGAGGGGATGTGGAAAAGGTATTATCGAAACGTCTCAGGCTGCGCCCAGACGACGTGAAGCGAATCGTTGATATGATGGAGAGGAGTGGTCCGAGTAATGGGAAACGCTAGGCTGGAGACTCGGAAGAGAACGGGGGACGTGTACGCGCTACAGTATTATGTTAGATTCGGACCTTCAAGTTACGTTGTACCGTCTATTCATGGCTGTAGTCACCGACACTACTCCGAATGCTGGACGTGGCTTGCCGCAGGTGCCAACCGCAGCCAGATGGCGAGTGCAACCTTGATGGCCCACCAAAAATATAGAAATGTCCCACGAGGAGGTCGCATGTTCAACATCATGAGCGCCCCCACTGCCAGCTGACTCTGCCAGTGGCGCTTGCCTGGCGGATCTACGAGCAAAACCATCACCGAGACTGACCTGTACGAGTCTTGCCGTTGAGAATGACCTCTGATTTTTCCCGATTCCAAAACGTGGGTGCTCATCCTGATGGGAATTGGTCGCTGCTAATACTATTTCGTTCGTCTCACCAGGCGACCGTGTCGAACCCACCAGTCCATCGCCAAACTGTATCCACGAATGCCCAAGACTTCTCGCAGGCTTCAAAGAAACAGCCGTATCCTCAGAGGTACCACTCTCATCCTTCTCCAAGTCAAGTTACAGTTCCTGAGGGTGGTCGTGGCATCGGTAATGCTCAAGTGGAAATCTGCGATTGATTAAAGCTAACGAGCGCTTCGCTCAGAAAATACATTGTCCCAGGGGTTCGGACGATTGACCATAGCTACCCACCCCCACAATAACAAAACGATCAATGTCGTGCTTTTCGGTGAACCGGGGGTCGGGAAAAGCTCAGTCGTTAATCTGATCGCTCGCAAAAGTATTGCTAGAGCATCAAGCATTGACGGCTGTACGCTGCAGTCTACTCGCCATGACATCTCCATTGATGACATGAACGTTTGCGTATTCGAGACCGTTGGCCTCCAGGAGCCAGAGTTCAGGGGAAATGCCTACCTTACGGTGCTCGAAAAGGCTTACGAATTCGTCAACAAACTAAGCGCCGCAGGTGGCGTCCACCTATTGCTCCTCTGCATGCGCCGAAGTAGATTGACGGCCACTACACATAACAACTACCAGCTGTTCTCTGAAGTTGTTTTCCAGAAAAAGGTCCCTATGGCATTCGTCATCACTGGCCTGGAGGGAGAGGTAGACATGGAGGACTGGTGGAGGAAGAACAAAACTGACATGGAACGTTATGGCCTGAAGACCGATGGTCATGCTTGCGTCACCACCGTCTCAGACCGTACTCTTCGGCAGGACCACAATTATGCGGAGTCGCAGAGAAGAATCCGTGAGCTTCTAAAAAGTTGTCATCTCAAGACGCCCGCTTCTATACCTGACCCATTGGACTGGTTTTTACACCTTGGGAACGGCATAAAGCAGTTTATCGACAAGTATAGGGAACCAACGAGAGCGGATATCATGAATACTTTGACGACGCGACTCAAGCTGGACTCGAGAACGGTACATCGGTTCCTAGAGATGATGGATCGAGGGGGTTTACAACAAAGCGGGAGAAGTGCGGGGAGTAGGACGCAAGATGCACCTTTGGCAGGGATAGCACACCAGGACCCCAATGGAGTGGCCGACCCGTCGAAGTCAGACACGACGCAGCGATCTCGAGGTTTGAATTCAGGGAAGGGGAGCGATGAACCCCAAAGGGCAGGCCCAGCCGAGATCACGAGGACTGCACACGCTGCGGATATGGGGAAGCAAGGCCATGTACCTCTAAGAAGAAGGACAACGGGCGAAGTGGGGGTGGTACAATCTCCATACTCGAACAAGGTCGCGGCCGAGCCGGAGCCTCGAAAAGTGAATGCGCCAACGGAGACGTATACCAAGAGCGAAATGGACGTATTGATGGAAGAAATTCTACTCAACTTTCCTCGTGATCTTACTGGTCATGTTACAAGATCCGGTAAATACCCATTCGCATCGGGTAGCTACGGAGATATCTACAGAGGCAAGTTGAGCATGAGCGGAAAGTCAATTGATGTGCGTCAGTCATTTGCTAATCCCATGAAGAAACTGGACAGCTGTTAGGTCGCAATTAAGGTGTCCAAGATGTACCTTCAGCGCGACGATAGTCTCCCCAAGAGGATGAAGGTAAGTTAGAGCCCACGAACGAAGCTGGTTATTCACTGTGGCTCGGAAACAGCTATTTCACAGGGAAATTATCGTGTGGTTGAAACTGCAGCATCCAAACGTTTTGCGGTTGTTTGGGACCATTAGGGACTCCGATATGCATCCACATATACCTTCTATGGTGTGTCCATGGATTGAACATGGTGCACTATCGGGATATCTCGACAGAAACAAGAGCTTGGCGGTATCAAATAGACTGAACTTGGTGGGTATTCATTGGCATTCACTGTCAACAGCGGCTGCATATCCTTTTCCAAGGTTGATAACGTGGCTCATGGCCTACAATACCGTAGGTTTACCATGGTCCTGTGCTACATGATGTTCTGACAGGATATTTTGGTGGCCAGTGCATGCCCAGCATGTCGTGCATGGTGATCTATCAGGTGTATGTATTTTGGCGCTTGTCCCTGTTTGTTGCTCAAGCGCTCATGCATCAAAATGAACAGTCGAACGTACTGGTCGGTGCTGACGGACATGCTTGTATTGCCGATTTTGGCATGTCCATGTTGTTGACGGTAGTAGGTGGACCGGCTTTTGCGACTCGTCAGAATAAAGGCACGGTGCGATGGATGGCCCCCGAACTACTGGACCCCGATGAATCTCATATTGTCCCGACCACAAGAAGTGATGTGTACTCTTTTGGAAGCATCATGTTGCAGGTGTGTGAGGTATTATACCGTCGCCATGTACAGCCATGATTTACTGGGTCGGGAAGATTTTGACGGGTAACATCCCTTATCACCACCTCTCTCGCGACGGACAAGTCATAGTCGCCATCACAAGAGGCACGAGGCCTGATCGATCAGATCAGAAAGCGGTCACGAATGGGAGATGGCAATTTATCGAGAGATGTTGGTCTGTCGATGGACCACGTCCTTCGAGCGACGAGATTGTTGTGTTCACGAGGAAGGAGCTCTCTGCAAGCAAGACATACAAGGCCTAGAGAACTCGGAGTGGGTGCGACTGGTCACGACACAGCCACAATTTTTGTTTTTCTGCTATGGGCAGTTTATGAAACTCAACCTTCCTTGACATTATCTCGCTCTCCACTCATATCATGCAAAGCACCGAAGTATATGACATCGAGTTGTGTTAGATCCATAATATATGTACAGTGATCCACCGGCACTTGCGTCAGCTCCAGCACTTGCGTCAACAACGCCTCAAAGCCACGTACAGGAAGATGTTCCCAAGTGTATGAAAGTAGACCAGTGTTAGTTTGTGCATTTTGTAGCGGAAATCACACTTTTTTGGGAAGTACAAGCGTGTCACTGCTACAAAGGAGGGATGTAAAACAGGACAGGATCTTGCACGTCCCGCGTTTCGCGTTACTGTGGCGTCCAGGTGGCGTCTCATTTGAATGGATGGAGGAACCCTTGAATCTGTTCGGCGTCCGGGTTGCACAATAACTGATCAGTCAGTCAATACCCATGTGTCTTTAAAGGCCTGTTAGTATCACCTCGATCCACCAAGCACGCGAGTTCTTGATCACCATGCGTTGCTCTCTCTTCGCTGTCCTCTCTGGTTTGGCTACATTGGCCATTGTCAGCGCCTTACCAGCCAAGAACTTGCAGCGCAACGTCTCATCTGGGGATGCTTATAAACCCACTGCTGATTGTACAAAGAGATCCACACTTGTGAGTAATTTTGATCTCGAGGATGACGACTGACACATACTCATCGAATGCGACAAGGATTGCTGGCGGAACTAGGTGTGACTGCTGCTACACAGTCGGTTCAATGGTTTCTTAAACATGAGTGCGTGATATCTTACTCGGCGTGATATTGGATTAAAATAGAGAGGTTGTACTGGAACTTCCCAGTCGCTCCAGGGATGATTTGATATACGATAGTAACAATCTCTTGCTGATGGTCCTGCTTGTTATTACTCTGGGTTGGAAACGAAATACAAGACTAAGTAGTCGAAACACTATGCTTTGGATCAGCGTCTTGGCGGGGAGGACCAGTATTGCAAATGAGGGATACTTCAGCGGCTGAGTGCATGACCGGAAAGATGGTACGCGAACCTTGGCTGGACTCGTCGACGTTGCCATCACGCGCAAACACTGGCCCGCTCGTACAAGGTCATACACCAAGATCGACCGGCGCCGAACCACGTGCACGGGCAAGCGTGGAAAGGCACATATCCACAGATGGCGTCGCCTAGAACGTAACCTCAGTCTTTCATTGACCATAAACCTCGAGCGATCTGTGGAATCGGATCGTTAATTATCTGTTTCAGTCCTGTTAGAGGGTGATATCTTTTGCGTCTGTCAGTCTGAGAAAATCCCGCATAGTTAGGTGGGAAAACATTCCATCCTGCACCACCACATGATCGTTGTGGGCACGATTCATGAAATCAATGGTATTATATAAGACTTACACGTATACGCAGGATGTCACGAATGATGACGAGGAAGCGACTGAAGGGCAGAGAATACGTACATGACAACACTCGGTCCCGTTTGACATCTTAAAAGTCCAGATAATCCTTGCCAGTGCCCCATGTCTGCGCGCCAGTGCCCGCCGTCCCGTAAGGGTCCTCTGGAACTGCGCCTTCGACGTCTTTAAACGAGAACTCGCGCTTGAACTTTGCTTCGAGAGATGAAAGAGTAGCGATGAGCTTCGTACATGCTTGTTCAAGCGCCGCTTGAGGCGTGATGGTGCCATCCGTCTGAATTTTAAGAAGGAAGTGGGGGTGGAGTGGGTGTGGGACTTTATAGCCTGCAAAAAGGACTTGGGGCATGGAGAGCACTTGGCTGCAAATAGGTAGGTTGAAAGGGCGGGGGAAAACAGAACAAAGTGTAGTACGTACGCTCGGAGCATGTTACCCAAGGTATGGTCCTGCTTAACGATTTTGAATGTGGCAGCATTTGGGATTTTGGTGTCCTCTGTTACTTCGACTCTGGGAGAGTATCACTCGTTGAGAAAACGCCAATCGTGGCAGAAAGCACGCACGGTTTCTCGCCGTCTTCAAGAACATAGAGTTCGAATCTATTTGGTGCATTCATGGTGGGTGTACCACAAATCACGCACTGGATACACTACGACGTATCCAGAGTGCTACGGGTAGCAACTGATGGCGAAAAATAGTCAGCGTACTGGTTGGTAGCAGAAATGGGAAGGTAAGACGAGATCAGAATGCAGTTTGCTTTCATAACAGGGTTCATCGACAATAAATATGGGCTCGCAGCCCCATCCTATTCGTTCCCACTGTACGAATATCCTCACCTTGTAGTACGGTGAAGTCAAAGTGTGGCGGAAGGCAATGAATTCAAGCTCCGACACATCCTGCCAACCTATTGGTGACAAGGTCCCAGACTCATCGACAACCTCTCCTCAAGGTCAGTCATGCCCGCTCGATGTCCTTCTCATCCACCATGCTGCCAGAATGATCCACGGAATACTATTGAACGCGTGTATGCGCTTGATCGACTGGATCGATGGATAACTGGGATGGATCGGAGGCAACCCGGATGGATCCAGATGAACGAATGCTAATTGTAATCTTGTGCAGAAAATGCCGACCCACCTTTCGAAGACTCGCAAGCACCGTGGCCATGTCTCTGCCGGTCACGGACGTGTTGGGAAGCACCGTAAACACCCTGGTGGTCGTGGTCTCGCTGGTGGTATGCACCACCACCGGTATGTCACTCCGTTTTAGAGTTTGTGAAATCATGGGCAAACGAGATCCTAGCATTAACTTTGACAAGTACCACCCTGGTTATTTTGGTAAAGTGGGTATGCGTCGATTCCACTTGACTCGCAATGCACAATGGCGACCCATCATCAACGTTGACAAGCTGTGGACGCTTGTTCCTGAAGAGGAAAAGGCAGGGTTGACGGAGGAGTCTGACGTTGTCCCAGTCATCGACACTCTTCGACACGGATACGGAAAGGTGTTGGGCAACGGAAAGTGAGTGTATTGCGAGTTAGCACGTCTTTTTCCGACGGTCCATGCAGACTACCAAAATTGCCATTCATCGTGAAGGCACGCTTTGTTTCCCGGAAAGCCGAGTGTGTGTCCAGTTTGTCGACCTGACCGTGAGCTAATGTGGTTTTCAGATCCAAAATCAAGGGGGCTGGTGGAGTTGTATCGCTCGTTGCGTAGGCTGTTACTGGACCGATTTTATTCTGTTTCATTACCACATCATGCTACTTGTGCTATGTATACGCTCTGTTGTGTGAGCTGTGATGCCATTAATACCCGCCTGATTGGCTGGTGTGGGAATGTGGTAGCCAAGGGACTGCATCCTCGTCAAAGATGCACTCCGTCTCGACCTGGTGTGCGTCCCCTCCTTCTTCCTTCTTCCCCCTCTTTCTCCGATTGACATTTCGTTTCTAGACAACAACCAATACTCCACCTGGAATCGCACGCGCAGAATACAAGTATCCCCCTTTCTCGCCCGCACAGACACTAGGGCCTCTCGCACAGCAACCGCAATGGCACACAACGGCGCGGTCCTCATCAACATGGCACCAACAGACAATACGAACAAGAAAGAGTCCAAGCAGCTCTTTGGCCCCGACATCGGCGTCGTCAACAACGTACCAGCTTGGGCGCACTCCGTGGGAAAGGATGCCGCTGCGGACTCGCTCTCCGCAGACATCATCAAGAATTGGATAGCCAAGAGCAAAGAGGTCTCGTATCTACCCTCTCTCGTGTTGCTTATCTGACCCCATTCCAGTCCTCTCAGCCTACGACTACCCTGCAGGCACTCGTTAACCTCAAGCGCCCTACCCTCCGCTTGGTCCCACTCGCTATGGCACCAGGCGATGACCCTGACCAAGCAGACTCTCACCATCACCATGGCTTGGAATTCGAGTTTGATTGCGATGCTCCAAAGTGCAAAATCGATGTCAACGTCACTCTCCCTGCCGATCACCCTCTTGCTGAAGCCGTCGACTCTAAGGGATTCTCCCGCATTCTCGTCTTCCAGTCCGTTGTCGAGGGTGGCTTCGGTAAATTCCTCAAGTTAGAGCAAGACGCTACTTTGGAATTAGGCAGATTCGAACAGTCCGCCCGCCCCGAGAGTCCCCCCTCGGAGAGTCCACCTGTTGATGTGCAAGGCACAACTACCGCTTCACCGTCCCCTCCTCGAAATGGCCGTTCGAGAAAGCGCTTCACCGCCTTCCACTTCCACAAGCGCTCCAGCGACCGTGCTGCTTCTGGTCCCGCCTTGGCAGTCGTTGATGCTGACGCTGCCAACACTTCCCCTGAATCCGAAAAGGACAAAGCAGTGAAGGATGACATGTGGGAGGGTATCAGGGTCACTATTCGCCTCTCCGCTCTGGACGAGGACGGTATGGACTTGCCCACCATGAATGAGCAGACCACATATCTTCACGTCGTCCGTGTCGGCACCCCTCTCGCAGCTGACGAAGAAGACGTCAGATCGTGGGTCGTCAAAGTCATCAAACGCGAAGCAACGGTCAGTGTTCGTTATCTATCGTTGCGGGTTATCTTACCCAGTCTTGCAGATTGGCCCGCATACATTCCATCTTCACGAGATCTACGGTCTTACCGCACAATCATCTACCCCTGCTCAGCCTCCGGCCTCTTCTCCCACGAGCACAGATGCTCATACATACCCGCCTCCTGCCAACCCTGCTGCACCTGCGGCCATTCATGAGGACGAACCTTCTTCAGAGTGTCTCCTATGTCTCTCTTCACCTCGCGAGGTTATCCTTCTTCCGTGCCGTCACCTCGTTGCTTGCAGGGAATGTGCAATAAACATGGTTGAATTTGGCGCAGGAGGCAACATCACACACAATGAAGCCACCAATGGAACTGCAAGTGGTGCGGATGCTACCGCCGGAGAGGGGAGCGGCGCCGCGAACTCGAGCGGTGCCACCGAGGGAACCAACCCACCGACCGTCCCCCCTCCGAATCCGCGTAGAAAACGCAAAGCTAAGGGGTGGTTCTGCCCTGTTTGCCGACAACGTCAGTATTTTTTTCTGCATATAACAAATTCGTATTCAACATATTTTATCTCAGCTTACACGTCGCTCTTGCGTGTGTCTACGACACCACCGACAAAGGATATTTCTGATGACGAGAACCGTGGCTCTACCTCCATGGACGATCCCGAAAACGAGCAGGAGGGTACTGAGGGGAATGATGCCACCGAGCTTGTCCTTGCGAACAATGACCCCCTCTCCGCGGCACCGGGCAGCATGATAAACACGTTGCGTTCTGGATTCCGTAACCTTACGCTCGGCAGTACAACCCGTCCGGAGAATGAAACCCTTCCGAGGGATGTCGAACGCGGACTCGGGAGCGAGCCCATCGCCGCTTGAATGATGCACCCCTTGCCTACCTTTTGGACGACTATGTTTTTTGTATTACCTGCTGGACTATCGTGCTTGCTGTGCCCGTGTTACATGTAAAGTACTGCGGGCTGTTGTATCGTTTTTTGTTTCCCTCCTTACCCGTCTTGATAGCTTGAGACTGGCATTGCAAATTTATGGATCTCAACGCTCTACTTGATTCCCCTTTATCATTGTCGCCTTCAAGTTCTTTGATTACCCTGGTAGTGTATCATCCTCTTTTCTGGAGACGTAGTTATGTAGTATGAACTTTTATATGGCACTAGATGATCCCAGGGGTGCTACCAATGTTCTTTCAATGGGTTCTGACAGCAAGTTACTTGGGAATTAATCGAGTATCATATAAATGAAGCCCATCAGTTGACCTGAAACCAGAAATACTATTCCTGTAGTCAAAATGCCTTTAATCACTAACAAAATGTAACATCATTCACTCCTTCCCTCTCCTGACGCCTGATAATGTCAGTGCACCATTTCTTGTACTTTGCAATTTCAAGTACAATAGAAGGCACTTCAGTGTGAAATATCTTCATTGACAATTGGTCTTGGACATCTGAATGGAAGCCATAGATGCGGAATAGAATAATGATGATTGCCTGGGAAAACCATTGACACTGGTGGACAGTGAAGTTCTTCTTGGGTTGTATCAGTGAGAGGAGTTGGGTGACCTCCAACACATCAAGAAGATTAGGAGGAGGAGGAGGGTCAAAGAGTTGCTTAGGCTGGAATGCAGAAGGCCAGGAAAATATACCCAGGCATTCATCAGAACCTTGCTGAGTAGGGGGCTTGTGCTGTCCAAAAAAATGCACTTCATCCCTAATACCCCATCCCAGTGAACATCTCGTCCGTTTCATTTGGAGATATGTGTGTGTAAGGTTGTCCTGAGATGTGTTGGGTTGATGGGGAGTAGGGTTGGGGAAATAAGTTGGGGGAGCTGCAGAGTCAAAAACCAGGTAATCATGCCAGAATCCCAGATGATCAAGACACCTGTGATACTCGATTGCAAGAATGACATATTTGCGAGCATCTGCATGGTCCTGATAGAATCCCTGGCAGATATCACCAATAATGGACTCTGTTGATGATGACAGATAGGGATCCAGAATGGGGAAGAATGAAGCAAGAATGTCGAGGTAGGGGATTGAAAAGAAAATGTCAAGCAGAGATGAGATATGAGAAGCCATGTTTGAGGGAAGAGAGAGCATATTGTTGTGATTCCGGGTCAAGATTTCAGTCCTAGGGGCTTTCGAGTATCTCACTGATTACATAATCATTGATGCACCCACGTGCGCCACTGGCATTTCCGCTATCGCGTCGTCCAGCCGCCAGCGGGAACCCGCAAGTGGTTCTCCGATTGGCAGATTCCCTACATTGCAAGCGAAGGAGACGTTGGGATCGTTCGGTGGTCTGTGTATCCATTCTGGTATGTTATCATTGCCGCAAACACGTAGTATCCATGGCATGAGTTGGCTCGTTCGCTGAGTTCGTTTACACTCCTTTTGTACCCGCTTACTGCTCATCCCCGCGCACAGGCAACCACACCCTCTTCTCTCTTTGTCACACCACCACGCTGGACATGTCCCTCTCCCCCAACGCATTGGCCCTTCCGCCACCTCGTCACATCCTTTATCCCAGCGTGTCCGCATTTATGGGCGGGCAACCCGATCCGAATGGGTCCATCATCCCAGGCCAACGCCCGCTGAGTGAATGCCACCCGATGGTCGTCAAGGCAGCTTTCTCGACTTCTCGACCCTCGGTCTCATGTATGCCGGAGATTGGACCGACTATGCATTCTTGTATGTCCCCTTCGTGCCAAACCGCGTGGTTGTGGCAGATCAGGGCACCCACACGCGAGCCGACTTACCCTCGTTCGCGGTTCCTCCAACAGAACTTAGGGGGTAGGTGTCGATCCGGAGGAACGTCGCGAGGTTTGTGAGTGTGCCCGAGCAGGGACCCAAAAAGTCAGGGTTGGCCACAACCAAGACGGTCGTGACGTGCTTGTCTCACGAGGACGCGGTGCAAGGACCTACTAAGTTAAGAAGAGAGTGTAGTTCGCGCTTTAGGTGAAGTGCACGTCATTCCAGCGGAGGCGTCGTGGGTGGCGTGCATGCGTGCGATTGAGCAGTCTACGGTGAGTGATGGACATTCACTGTGTTGTATGGTTATATCCGTGGCTGATCTGATCGGTTCCGATGCTGGTGCCATTGCCCGCATCGTAGGTTGCGGTTGGAGTGTATGGCGAGCATGTGGCAGATTGTGTGTACATCTCGCCGTTGGGACGTGCGATGCTCCGGAGTGTTTGTTCAGGATATGCAAGTGAAGTGTCGGTAGGGGCGCTGGATGTGCGATACTTTGTATGGTCGGAGGCTCGGTGGGTGCTTCGTTTGTGATATGACCTTACGCTGTAGGCAACATGGTGTCGACATGCTACCTCCTGTCGCACCACCATGCTGCAGTGTGTGGCGGCGCAAGACGATAACGCGGACACCTTGCAAGTCGGGGATTGTCATCGAACTGTCTCTTGTCACACCCAAGATTCACGTACGCGGACGAGTAAGGGATTGCCAGAACCGGGCCTTCGTGACGATTGCGCTCTAAGCCTACGGACCTTACGCTGACCTGGTCGGCGCTTCTTTCGCAGTTCTCCCGTTTCCTCCCGGTCATGTTATAAGGAGGGACACGCGTCGACTCTCTCTTCGTCTCTTTCTCCTTCTCTCCACTCGCTTCCCCACCGCTCGCTTCATTTCTCGCATATCCAGATATTATAGCAGTTCAGGGACGTTGGTTGTCCCGCGCCTTCTTAGAATATTGGCGGCGCTTCTCGTTCGTCCAAGCCTCTCCCCTGCACGATTCGGACTCACTCGCGCTCAGAAGGCTCAGTCCGTCGTTCTCGCAGAACCCTTCCGGTTTCTCACCTTTCTTCATTCTCCCCGACCTCCCTTGCGCGTCTCCCCTCTCGCGCAGTCGGCCTCAGACCGGCCTTCCCACACACACCAGCGAATCTGGTACTTAGATTCGCGTAGACTCCTTCTGTACCCTACATATCCTCTCGTTCATCATAGTAACTATCGATCACAGCAATCCACCTCTTTCCCCTCATGCAAGCGCCAAGCAGTCGGATTCACGAAGGTCGATAACTAAACCTGCCCGAGAACTCGGGTTCGCTTGAAGACAATGTCTTAGCCCATGCATCAGATCCAGACTGCCACCATGGCTTGTGCATCAAACCTGATGTCCCCGGACCAACGAAAGCTCGACGTGCTGGTCTTCTTGCTACTCTCGGTGTGATAGAGGGGTCACCCAGCCAAAAATACGGTGGATGAGCGTGGCGTCATTGGGAACAGCGTCAATTGTTCGCAACAGCTCCATCTGTTCATGCCCATCTTGTCGTTCAACGTTCAGCAAGCGAGATAATGTAGATGTGCGTGCGAGGGATTCCGGTGCTGGCAAGATGGGGACGGGTTTTTCGCGGTGTTTTGGCATGGCATGATCGCCGCACTGCTCAAATAAACAGATTCCTTGAGGCGCGAAATGTTCAGTATTCCAAACCTTACGTCCTACTATATATTTCTCTCTCTGTGGTTCGTCTTTCCCTCAATCGTTCCACGCACGGTTGAGGGGTGAGTCCTACTTGTCTATCTACGATACCGCCATACTTATACTTCACCTAGATCGACTCTCGTCTAGGTATACAATGCAATCGTTCTATTGCACGGTCGAGGGATTGACTCTCGTCTAGTTTTAACAGGCTGCATCTGCCATACCTGTGCTGTGTGCACACTGCGACTCTACCTGCACTCGAAGTTGCCCTGTCCACCCGCGTCCGTGCAACTTGCATCTAGACCTACGATCAACCATGGACACGATTCACATGCTCCTAGACACGTTCAACACCTTGAAGGATTCAAATATCCCGCCTGTCCCGCCTGGCGCGCTGTACGGCCAGGAAGTCGAAGTGTTTTGCCATGAACTACATGCCCTGATCCCCTATTCGGAAAATCATGTGGTGCTCTCAGCCGAATATCGAAAGCATCATCGGACACGGTTCGAGCACGAATCAGTCGTCCTCGGTATTGGTACCGTTTATCCAGACTCCGACGAACTCGTACCTAACATGGATCCTATCTTTATTGAGTTCGAACGCGTCGGCAAGGGATTTTTCCCTGTGTGGGGTCGCGCTGTGGATCGTGTCATCGTTTACGGCGCCAACAACTGTTGAACCCCGTCCAGGACGATCGCGAACGGTTGGTTGGCCTTTACTGGTATTCCCAATTCCCAACCCTACTCGACGTCGTAAACGCAATTCTTTGGACTGACGCTCGGCTGTGGTAGCTGGCTACGATGAAATGCATATCATGTACGAGATAGTTTAGTACATGTATGCTATGGATGATCGAGTGAATGAGAGAACAAGAAGCGGGCAAGCGCGAAGCGCTTCGGCCCAGCGAGCGCCTGATGGCAAGCGGAAGAGCTGCGATTCCCAACCATCAGTCTCGTAGTGACGACGCATGCAGCACCTCAGTCGCCACTTTTCGGTGCCAATAGAGGGTCATAAAGACCCATTTTTGTTGTAGGTATCAATATATCTATGTGACTCAATGGCAGGGAGGTCTAAAAATAGTACTTCACATTGGGCCTCGTTGGGCCTCGTTGGATCCTCATCTCGCGTCCTGCGGGACCTCCCTCGTCGGAGGTCTAAAAATAGTACTTCACATTGGGCCTCGTTGGGCCTCGTTGGATCCTCATCTCGCGTCCTGCGGGACCTCCCTCGTCGCTCGTCCGAACATCCATTGTAGTCCTGCGGGACCTCCCTCGTCGGAGGTCTAAAAATAGTACTTCACATTGGGCCTCGTTGGGCCTCGTTGGATCCTCAGCTCGCGTCCTGCGGGACCTCCCTCGTCGCTCGTCCGAACATCCATCGTAGAGCATTCTCTTTCGTCCACACCAAATCCAAATATTTTAAACATGATTTCCTCTTATGGTGCATCCTCCGTGTACCTTTTACTACAACACCCCTTCCTCACGCCGCCTTCATGTGTTCCAAGCCGGGCACTCGAGGCGCTCAAACAGTAACAAAGGGACTCGGGCAGCACTTCGAAAGCCCGAAGCGTCCCAGGGACAAAAGCAAGACACAAACATTCGTCCCAGTTTCATCGCTGGACATCAAGCGTCGACGCTTACTTGCCAGACTTGATGAGCTCGAATCCAAGCCATCTGTGTCGTTAGAGGCCCAGGAAGACATCCCCCCTGACCGCATACTGGATGATGACATCGATATTGATGACGATCCCCCATATTTCGATCCAATGGACGCGGACTATGTGCCTAGTGACAATGAAGACTCAAGTTCGCACTTCGTCCCGCTTGAAGACGGCGTCAATATTCCCTCTGGTGTCCCAGACAATAGACCGGCATCCCAACAACGCGCTCTTCCTTGTCCTCCTGCACAACGCTTGTATACATCCTGGAAAAGAGTAATTCCGACTCTCGTTATGTCGCACCAGCATTACACCTCGAGGACTTTGGCCAAACCGCTCTCAACTCCTCCCAAGACCCTTTCTTTATGCAACCAAGCTACCTGCTCCCGAAAAAACTCAAAATTACTTTGTCTTTTCTTTGACCGTGCGTTTTAGCCGATTTTTCCTTTTGTTCACTTAACAGACTAAGCATAGATTTCGGAACAGCCGATGTTATTAGCTGCAGGTGTTCCACCGTTCCTCAGGTTCTTGTCCATTTCGGACTATTTCCAACAGCGCCGTCTCAACCTCGCATGGCTGTATCCATCGACCTACTATCATTCTATAAAGCATTGTTCGAGCGGTCGTGTGATGCGATTAATGCACTCGCGTCGGCTCTTCACACACACTATTCTCGACGAGGTTTTAGGGTTGTTAGTAAGAATGTGAGTGTGTCCAGTGTCCTATTTTACTGTGCCCAGTCAAACAAGATCTGCAGGGAGAAGTAGTCCACGACCCTTTCCGGCGCGGTCTTGGTTCGGCTGTGCAGTGGTATGACGTCTTGCAGGTGGAAGTCGAGGATCGTATCGAAGAGGCCATTCAGGTCTGCCGTGACCGTGTCATGGCCGCAAAGCTCTTTCAGCGAAGTTGTGCGCCGAGCACACCTAAATGTACCTTGCCCTTCGTGCCTATTTCGAGCCCTTTCGTCACTCCAACGAAAAACTCGCAAACCCCGTCTGTTGTCAGCACGACCCCTTCCAAGGCCTCCCAGACGGAACTTATCCCTGGTATGTGTGCGCCAATCTTAGTTCAGCGTTGCCCTGCTTGTTTTGGTGGCACGCTCTTCAGTCGATCAACCAATGGGCTCCAAGGAGGCGACATCCACGTGGCCACTGATGGAAACTTCCATCATCGCCACCGACGATCCGCTGGCGATAGCCCGCCATTCTACGACCCTAAATATTTCCTTCCGAAGCATCAGGTGGATTCAATAGGTGCGCACATCGCAAAGCAAAGAAAGAAGCCACCACGAACTCGTGCATCATCCGTCCCCGATGAAGCTATTGACTCCTGTGAGCTGTCCTACGAAGCTGCCGACGGCAAGAAGCAAAAAACGTCCATGGAAAGTTTCGACGATACCGGACTTATGGCGCTGATCTGCCGTCATGATATCCCCCTTTTCTTCGCGAATGTGGACACCCCGGGAGAACAACAGAAGTATGCGCTAGCACTGATCGCCCATTTGTTTTCACTCTTGCCGTCAGATGCGACGGTTGTGGTTTTCTATGACATTGGTTGTGTTTTAGATCGAACGCTGTCACTTGTAAGTCCCTTTTTGTAAATTTATGTGTCATACTAAGTATCCAATCACTTCATTTATTCACAGTATGCCATCTATCCTGAAGAGATCGTCCACCGCCTTCGCTTCGCAACTACTGCCATGCATGCCTACGGTCATGAGTGGGCATGTCAGTTAGTCTACAATCCTCGCTTGAGTATTGGACTTGGACTTTCTGATGGGGAAGGGACCGAGCGGCTATGGTCTCGACTCATCAAATTGATTGGCGTTGAGCGCTCGTCCTCAGTAAGTAGTCTGACCTCTGGATATGATACTACGACTGACATGACTTCCAGCGTCAACGCCGCATTTGGCTGATCGATCGTCAGTTAACTGCAGTTGGCAGTGAGATGCGCATGGACCTCGGAGACTGGATCAAGCGACGACTTCGGCGAGGAGTCCAAGATCAAGGCAAAGTGGCCGAGAGTCAATTAGAAGACTGCGCCATTGATGTCAAGGAACTCGAGAAGCAATGGGCTTCCCAGAAGGCACTGCAGCTCTCCTTACGAGCTCGTAAGTCTTTTCGTTCTTTCATCCAAGAAGCCGCTCATATGACGAATTAGATGCTCCCACGCGTCTCAAAAAGGAGCTCGACACTGTCCTGGCACTACAGGCGGACATCGACACAACAGACCGCGCAATTCACGCTGCAAGAGCAGCTATACAGAAGGGCTTGGTCTCCGAGGATACTGCGACTGCACTTGACAGTCTTGAGCGAAGTCACGACCGCCTCCTGACGAAGGTTGATGCATTGTACACATCCCTCAATGTCGGTGAGAAGTTTCCCGAGCTCGCAGGCATCCAACTCGACTTTGTCCGAACTCTTCTCTTGGCGCGTGACTTGAAGATTAATATACGCAAACGTGCCATTGGTAGCTTTTTCGAGTGGGATAAACTCGACCGAGCTGTAGGTGGAGCCCACCAGGCATTGGGTACGTACGATCACTATTCTCAGAGGTAACCACTTAGGCTGGATACAGGTACAAAGCTCCATCAGCAGACTCGTAAGGCTATTTCGAAACGGCAGCCCGCGCTTATGAGCGCCATACGAAAATTTAATTCGTACTGTGAGCAACTGGAAGAGCTCTACGATCCCGCGTGGTCGATTCCCTTGCCAACACCCCTCCCAACCAAACTCAACGAACTCCGAAACCATCAATCCTTGATGGAAAACGTCTGGATTACTCCATCGGAGGGCCAAATCCCGCGCTGGATGGAGGATCAAGGCGTGCGTGACGGCATCCGTGCGATGCTGAAGCGTGATCGTTGTCTTGAGGAACAGCGCCGATTGGGCATCGAAGCAGATAATCTGTGTCGGTGGTACGGTGCTGAACTGGCTGCAGTTGAACTGGCGATGCGCATCTCGGAAAGTGAGTCATGTCATTTACAAATTAGTTCCAAGTACTATATTCATGACGTGATTTGCAGATGAATTTTATTACGTGGCTTTGCAGCAGCGGCGAGAAGACATTCTGGCCTTGCGTTCCCGGTGGCCTAACCCCTTGGTACCTCAACACCGATTCGAAACTCAAACAAGTGAAGCTACTGCATTGGCAATCCGGCTGTCAGGTGGCAGTCCCGAAATCTCCCTATTTTGGGTTAGTCCAACCACGGCAGAAGCTCCCGAAGTCGCACCGGAAGAAGTAGATGTCAACTTTGAGCCCGTATCTTCACCGCACGAAGCAGCGTGCAAACCCGAAGAAGCTGCATTTCTTGATTACCTCACGGATATCCCCGTAGGGCTGGCGCATGACCAAGAAGCAGTCGAACAGCCTATGATACCGGTGGAGATAATATGGGTTGCAACCAAGGTACGCCTGACTCCGTGCCATGTGAATCGTCCTGGGTAGGGTAACACACTTTGTGACGCTCAGAACATAACTGTCGATGTCACCCGTGACGCCGCCCACACCCAGATCATAGTCGATAATGATGATACTAGGATGTGTCCCCCACAAAATGGATTCCCTGGCCTCGTGTTTGAACCACGCGAGCTCGCGATGCTCGCCAGTCCAACCGCGTGGCTTAATGATTGGTGCATCAATGGGTGCATCTCACTCCTCTTAGTTAGCGCGCCAGCCCATGCATCCCGGTTTGCAGTCCTCTCCACCCATGAACTCCCTCGCATTCGGCGTGATGTCCCAGATTACGAGCTCTGGCGAGCTACCTCACAGACAAGATTCTGGACCAAGGAGCATTGGATTATTCCCATCCACCGCCCAGCCCCCGAAAATCATTGGGTTCTGTGCATTGCTGATTTCTCGCGCCGAGAACTTCGGCTCTTCGACAGTCTGGCTCAGCAGAAGCCTTGGGAATCGGATGTCCCAGTAAGGCATAACGTCCTTCACTGCTCATGTAAACGCTAACTTCGATGCAGGACGTGATGCGATTGGTTACCCGCCTATTAACGATTGCAAAGAGAAAGCACCCCACTGACGTCCGACTCGACTACAGACCATGGATTGCATATCCAACTACGGTACAT